>OY856187.1:180260917-180393417 GCA_963693315.1 Diogma glabrata
ACTTGATGTACCACCTGGGAAGTAACTTTAGTCGTCTCAACATCCTGCAACCGTTTTTCGAAATCATCAACTTTCGATAAAACCTTATGCTCAAAATCTTGAATTTCACTTTGAATCTTCTCGACCTTTCCATCAAATGCCGTCGAGATTTGGAGAAGTTTCTCATCCATAATTTGCTTAACTTCGTCGCGATTTAGAGCTAATTGCTGGCTGATTGTTTCACTAATTTCTTCTTTGTTAGCAGCCATTTGTTGATTGATGTTACTGATTTCTTCCTTAGTTGCAGCCATTTGTTGACTGATGTTACTACATTGTTGATCAAATTTTTGATTCAGTTCATCTTTATTGGCAACCAATTGTTGATTGATGTTGCAGCTGATCTCTTCCTTATTTGCAGCCATTTGTTGACTGATGGTCAAACTCATCTGTTGCATCATAGCCATTAACTGCGTAAAATCACAATTTGCTGGTGGCAATGAGGTTGTTGTTTCCGCAACAGAACTTTTCTCTTCCTCAACTGTTACTGAATCAGCATTTGTACTAATCACTCCAAACTGGTAACTTTCCACAACTACTCCACTAGCTTCTATAGCTTCTCGAAGCCGTATCGTCAATTCAGTTTTGTTGCCGGTTGTTGCCAATCCACGTTGTTCTAGTTCTTTCTTTAACTCAAGAACCTTCAAATCACTTAATAAAACCATTATTAACAGCTAACTAATCCGCCGATGTCACCAATGTTACGTTTTTCCAAACTTCCTTCGAATTTGCCTACTCACAATTCGATAAACGCAATTCCCAATCTCTTCCTGAGTTCGATCACTGATTAGTAAGCACAAACACCAGGTTTTATTAAGTATTCAACACCTTAATTGTTTCACAACAACAGGAAAACAATGCAGCAAACAATATTCCTAACTAGAATATTCTTTTAACAGCTTCAGAAACTCCAACGGTTTATTGTAGAAATTTCCAGTAACTCAACGTTCAAAATAATACACAAATTATTTCTATTCAATAACACTTATAACTTTATTCACTAATTTAAAGATCACTTTTATAATTTTAACTTCACAATCGCAGGTTTAAAATAAACTAATTTTACATTTAATCTCACTTTACTGTCGCAGGTCTAAAATAAAACTAATTAAAAACTACAAAAGGTATTTTTCTTATATACCTTCTGCAATACTTCTAGATAATTCGACATCACTTTCCAGAAACCTTGAGAAAACATTAGAATACTCGATTATTTTACGTTATGTTGATTTGATTCATAAAATCGTTTATGTTGACCCTATTTCTAAGAAGAGACAACAACAACAATATTCATTTCATTAACTTGTTTGTTGATTTTATTTTCCTAGAAGTGACCGTAATCGTCTAGATTTTTCTGTATCGTAACAATATTTTATATATTACGCTTAATATATACTCGATAGGATAGTTTTTATCTCAATTAAAAGTTTTAATATATTTTAATTGCGAATTGAATGTTAAATGTATTTCGTAAACACATTCAACGTAAGTGACACAACTTCATCATGGACTTTTTAATCATCAACGTAGGCCCCGAAAAAACTTTTGATTTCAACTTTTTGTTATAATGATAAAGTTTTGAAGTGAATTCTCGATGAAATTGAAATTAAATCTGCAAATCGACTCAAAAATTTAAATTTACTCTGCTATCGCTTTTGAGTAAATTTTGCCAGATTGTGGTGTTGAATTTCAAGTAATATTTGTTTTTCAATATTTGTTTTTTCGTAATTTAATTTTTTAGAAGAAAATAAAGCAAAACAAAAAATAATATTTCTGCGAAAACGACTAAATTTCAATTTCATCGGCATTTTTGAGAAATGAGTCACGGCAAATAATACAGAAAAAATCTACTTTACCGAACGTCTTAAAAACATTAAAATTCATTAGAAATCATTAGAATTTTGACAACACGACTTTAAAGTTTATTAATTTTAATGATTTCTTTATAAATACCCAAAATTACGGTTAAGGCTTGAAACCACATACAACAGAAACAGAAACAGAATTCCATACAAATTTTACAGAAACCGAATTTTTATCTGTCAAATTTGTATGAAATTCTGTTTCTGTTGTTGTTTCTATTGAATGCCCGGCTTTAGTAGTATAGATAACGTAATGGCCAATAACATGAGCTATCAACCAAAAAGTTTCAGGTACGAATCATGTCACGTCGTTCCGTTTTTGTTTTGCTTTGTTTCGTTTTTATTTATATTTTAGATTCAAAATCACGGAGGTTGAAAATTTCAAGTTTGGTTTTATGACAAAAAACAGTAAATGCTATAATGATGATAACTAATTTGTATTGTCACTAAATCTGTATTAAAACAATAGTTTGTTAGGACATTGCACATAATTTATTACTTCTTTTGTAATATTGCTTTTAAACGCCGCTTAAAATGGTCATTTCATGGACGTTTTTGAAAGGTTAATAAATCGTCCAAAAATGCATAAAAACGATTTAGCTATTGTGAGCCTTTAACGTTTAGAAACAGTTTAAGCCCCAAAAACATTACAGTGCATGCACAATTAAATTACTTTTACCAAGTTTGTATGAAAATTTATTTTGAGGAAAACAAATTTATTTTTGAAATATATTTGTCTCAATGAAAAAGTTTAAAATTTCTTAACTTTCTCCTCATGATCAATAAGAATGAAGCTAGCTACAGTTTAAAGCATTGTGCTGATATTAAAAAATAATAATAAAAAGTGGCTCAAATCTCATGAGTAAAAAACTCATAAATTGTGCATGCACCGTTATATTAATTTGATCAATATTCTTCTTAATGCAAAAATAACTGAGCTATTATGGTACGACAGGTCACCGATTATTTTGGCCCGCGCTAACTACGCTCGCTTGGTGCCGCCGCTTTGCTCCGCTGAATTAAAGATATCTTCGGTTTGCATGCTACAGTCTAAGTGTTGATTTTTATACCACCTTGACTTAACATTGAAAAATAAACAATTACAATTAAGTTTAAAACCTGTAAGTATTACTTGATTGCTTCTCATTTTATTATTCCGATTTCAATTTAAATATTATTTTCAGTTAAATATCACCAAAAATCTCTTCTTGATGGCAAATCACATGATTCTAAATTATTTTTGCGCAAGACACGCAAATTCAATTCTTACTTCCAAATGACGTCATTTGGGGCAACCAAAGTTTGCGATCTCACAGCCGATGGACGTAATTTTGAAACAACATTCAAAATACAAGGTTTGATCTAGAAAAACGCTGAAAGGATTTCAAAAATTTTTGTTTCTAAAAATAGGTATACTAAATGAAAATAGCCGTCAGGACGATATGTTCGATAACTGTACCAGAAGTGTGTCAAAAAATCGTCAAGTGTGTCAACAATGAAATATTCATATTTTTTGCTTTAAAACGGTAGTTTTAAGTGATAATGAGTAGTAACCTTGAATTTGTATGTGAGACCAAAAACTAGATTATTTCATTATAAGTTTGTCAAAAAAATATTGTCAGTGTGTCAAAAGAATGTTTCATTTAAGTTTTACCCAATTTTTTGGAAAAAAATAAAATTAATTATTTGTATGTCATGAAATGTGATTGAAAATGCAATTTGAATTTGTGAATTTTAAATTTTTGCAATATTTTTGGAATTTTGAAAAAAGTTTCAATTTTTAATTTTGTAAGAATTTCCGGAATGTTTTTAGAATTTTGAAAAAGTTTAAATTTTTGTTTTTATTATAATTTTTGGAATTTTGAAAAAAGCTTGTAATTTTAATTTTTTTGCAATATGTTTATAATTTTAAAAACAAATTGAATTTTTGAATTTATGAATTTTGGATTTTAAAAATATTTTTAGAATTTTGAAAAAAGCTTCAATTTTTGATTTTGTAAGAATTTTTGAAATATTTTTAGAATTTGAAGAAGTTGAAATTTTTGATTTTTTTATAATTTTTGGAATTTTGTAAAAAGTTTCAAATTTTGATATTGTTATAACTTTTGCAATATTTTTTAGGGGCATATACGATAAAACTTGAAGGTTTTTCAACCCTCGAACACGCAACATATAATTGACAATGCGAAAAGCACGATGTTTCTAGGTCCAGCCCACAAATTGACATTGTTTGGCCTTGTAACTTATTAATAGTGCCAATGCTAATCGAATTGGAAATTCAACAACAAGCTTAAAAATTTCTGAAAAACCCTTTACCAATCACTTTCAAATTTTGACATGCCGTTCAATTCTCAATCCATCTAGATTGATCAGCTAGAATGCTAATGCTCTCTGTTATTCATATTTCCCCAATGGAAAAATTAAAAAATACGCTTTCTATTCTTATTACGACTCTTTGAAATTATTCTTACTAATTAAACAAAATGTACGCGCACAAACTTTTGTATAGGCGTAGCAAAGCACGCCGGGTCCCGCTAGTATATATATATATATATATATATATATATATATATATATATATATATATATATATATATATATATATATATATATATATATATATATATATATATATATATATATATATATATATATATATATATATATATATATATATATATATATATATATATATATATATATATATAAATATATATATATATATATATATATATATATATATATATATATATATATATATATATATATATATATATATATATATATATATATATATATATATATCTAAAATTCAAAAATTCTAAAAATATTGCAAAAATTATAACAAAATCAAAAATTGAAACTTTTTTCAAAATTCTAAAAATATTCCAAAAGTTAGAATGAAATCAAATATTTAAACTTTTCTAAATTCCAATAATAATCCAAAAATTCTTAAAAACTCAAACTTTTTCCAAAATTCTAAAAATATTGCAAAAATTATTACAAAATCAAAAAATAAAACTTTTTCCGAAATTCTAAAAATATTGCAAAAATTATTACAAAATCAAAAGTACAAACTTTTTCAAAATTCCAAAAATATTTCAAAAACTATAACAAATTCAAAAATTTCCATGTCCAATTTCATGTTCAATTACATTTACGGCATAAAAACTGCTACATTTTTTTTCCAAAAAATGGGCTAAAAAATAAATGAAATGATTTTTTGACACACTTGACATTATTTTTTTGACAAACTTATAATGCCATAATTCTCAATAATAATAATAAAATTTCATTTCAAACAAACAATTTTATTTTTTTCCGAAAAATTGGGTAAAAAAATAAATAAAAATCATTCTTTTGACACACTTGACAGCATTTTTTTGACAAACTTATAATGCCATAATTCTCAATAATAATAATAAAATTTCATTTCAAACAAACAATTAATTTTATTTTTTTTCCAAAAAATTGGGTAAAAAAATAAATAAAAATCTTTCTTTTGACACACTTGACTTCGACAACATTTTTTTGACAAACTTATAATGCAATAATCTAGTTTTTGATCTCACATACCAATCCCGACGAAATTTCTCCAAATTTAATGTTCCTACTCGTAATCACTTAAAATGAACGTTTTTAAGCCAAAAATATGAAAATTTGCTATTTTTGACACACATAATGATTTTTTTGACACACTTCCGGTACAGTTATCGAAGACAGCGTCCTTTCGGACCAGTCCCTTGAGTATACCTATTTTTAGAAAAAAAAATTTTGAAATCCCTCCAGCCGTTTTCCCTGCAGCGTAGGTAATGACGGACGGCCGGCAGACAGACACACATTTTCTTTTGCTTTTTTAGAATCAGTAGGTCCTAAAACGTCGAGAAATGCCAAAAAAGTGGGGATAAGAATTTCACTTTTGGCTCATGAATGTAATACTTAGGTCTTTCAGACCGAAGTAATAAAACTTAGAAAATGTTTTTCTTACGACAACATTTCCCCATCGAATTAATAGTTTTATAGGAAGACATTGAGATAGTTTCAATAGAAAGTGTATAATTTCTAAAGGAAAATACGGCTGAAATTTTTATTCCACTACATTATTCTTCGATAGGATTCTGTAAAGCTTTAGAGAAAGATATTGAGATTGTTTCAATGGGAAGTATATAATTTCTACAGGAACATACGACTTTAAAATCATAATTTCACGTTAGTATTTTTCAATAGGATTCTATATAGGTTTATGGGAAGATATTGAAATAGTTTCAATAGGAAATGGATAATTCGTAAAGGAAAATACGACTGAATTTATTGGGGATTTTTGAGTTCAATTAAACTCAAGTAAGTAAAGAAGTAATTGGAATTTTTTCAATTGAAAGGTATGGTAAACTTCAATTCTCTTAGTGTAGTCTAATATTAATACATATAGGTCTACCAATTGACCAAGTGTCAGCCTCAGCCATTGATTTCACATTGATTGGAAACAATCAATAATGACTATATAATCGTGACTTAGGATGTTAATTAGAACAGAAATGTTCCCCATTCTATGAATTCACACAAAGATTTGTTCTAGAAATTTAATGCAAAAAATCCCATACGACTGAAATTTTTCTTATGTTTGGTTAAAATTTACTAGAGTATTGTATTATCCATTTTAGAAATATATAGTTAAAATAGTTTTATGTGTTTAGTTATCGCTTCTCGGCTGAAAGACTATAATAATAGTTGTTGAATAGTGTTCATCGATAGATGTCAACGCTGCACTCATTCTTATTTTTGACAGTTGTCACTCATGTTTTATATATATAACCTCTTCCGTTTTTAACTTGAAATAAAGTACACATGAATTAAATACAATAAAGAAACATCTTTTATTATCCAAAAACTGTGAATATAATCTATAAAAAACTCAACAGGTTATGGGCCCAGAGTCCAATAAATAAAAAGAAAATAAGTGTTTTAAATACGTGGAGAGATATTATAATGAATTCTCTTGGAATAACACGTTTGGAGTTGTTATCTAAGGATAACTATGACACATGGGCTCTTCAGATGAAGGCAGTTTTAATCAAAAATAGTTTATGGAAATATGTGGATGGTACGCACAAAAAACCAACCGCAGAGAAACCTGAAATATTAAGTACATGGGCGGATAATGATGAAAAAGCCAAAGCTGATTTAATTCTGTCAATTGCACCAACAGAATTAAAACAAATAAAAGGTTGTGAGACTGCACAAGATGTTTGGATAAAGTTAAAACAAATTTATCAATCACAGAGGCCGGTACGGAAGGCTACTTTAATGGAAATGTTAACGTCAAATAAATTAGATGAAAGTGAAGATGTTCATGAACATTTAAGAAATTTTTTTGATGTGGTTGATAAATTGGAAGACATGGACGTGAAAATTAATGAGGATCTGCTAACAATTATGTTACTTAATTCACTTCCAGCAAGTTATGAAAATTTTAAGTGTGCAATAAAAGCTCGTGATCAACTACCAACACCTAATATTTTGAGAATAAAACTTATTGAAGAAAGTTCATCACGTTCAAGTTCAACATCTCAAAAAGTACAGAATGCATTTGCCATGCAGCACAAGAAATCAAGTAACGTTAAATATTTTCATAATAAAAATAATTTCAACAACCCACTAACTTTTTGTTACTAGTATAACACGTCTTTAGTTTGTTATCATTCATAAGAGTGCGTTAGTGGAAGTAAGAAAGGCATATATCTCTTATAGTGCCACTGCTTATACGCACATACGAAAAAGATCGAAACTATTATATGAGAACAATTTACAATTGTGTTTTTACGTTTTATGTATATATGTCGACTGTAGCAACCATTGACTTCATGCAATGCTTCCTACTATCGCTTTATTCGGTAAATAACAAACAATCTACTTCGAAACAAATATATTGTTTTATGTATGTAATTAATTTCATGTACAGTAAAATTTATATGTATGTATATGTATTATGTACTATAGATTTTGTTTATATATATATATATATATATATATATATATATATATATATATATATATATATATATATATATATATATATATATATATATATATATATATATATATATATATATATATATATATATATATATATATATATATATATATTTATTGTCTATTTCAAAAATTAAAATAAAAATAAAAATTATTCATTATCGGTCTTCCATTGAAGACAAGTAGAGTTGTAAATTATTAATTGTTTTATTTTGTAATAATAATAAATCAAGTGTAAGTGAAGTTCCAAATTCTAAAAATTGAACAAGAATATCCAGCGCCCCAACCCTGGTGACCCCGACTCCGAAATCAGGAGAAAATAGTGGCGTTTTCAACAAATTTACAAACAAAAGTTCTGGAATTTTCATATAAATATCAAGAAAATGAAAATTCATTATTCAACGTGCTTACACTTTGTCGATTCAACGCTATAACTTTAATCGACCATTGGAACGCAAACAAACAGTTACATTAGATTGCGTCCAATTATTCTCATCAAATTGAAAAATTATTTGGTAGGTTTAACAAACTATTAAAAAAACCTTCCAACATTTTCCGTAACGTTAAACAAAACGGAAAAATCAGCTATCATCATATGGTTTATAATTATTCATCGTACATCAAGATCTACTAAAACAACAAAGAATTAAACCTGAAAAACAGAATTCATTGGATTTTTCATCGAGCATCGGATTATAGTAGAAATATCATTTGGAATATAATATTTACATATTTGGATTTAATCGATTCATCTGGTTTTCAACATTCAACTCAAGATTCAACTACTTCCGTTCAGCTGAACAGGTCTTATTTCAACAAGGTCGTATCAAGTACATGCAAATTTTGGTGATATGGATGTTATACGGTTATCTTATTGTGTTGATGCCAACTAATAATTTAAAAGTAATTTGCTGATTATTGATGTGAGTAATAAAAAAAAAATTCTTATGTTTTGTTTAAAATTTAATTAAATTTAGAGTTTTAGAATTTAATTTTTTTTATATTTGATAAATATTATTAGTTGTGCTTTTTGATAAAGAATACATAAAAGATATTAAAAGTTATAACTGAAGAAAGCACAAATTTTTAGTGAAAATTTAATTCTGTGACGTTCTCATTTTGTTTAAACTATAAAATTTTTCAATTAAATAAATTTTGTTTAGTAAATTTAAATTATATTTTGTAAATATTAGTGCGTTGTAGATTTGTTTTATCGAGTTTTCTGAAGTGCATACAAGTAATTGATTTGTTATTGTTATTATTTTCGTGTGTTGTGTTTAACCATGGGTATAGATGGTGATGATAAGAAGGAAATTGCTGGTGGTTCTAAAAGTAATGTCGATGCAATTTCTGTAAAATTAGCTCCGTTTTGGTCAAGTTCACCGACTACTTGGTTCATTCAATCTGAAGCACAGTTTTCTTTAGCCCGCGTTACCTCTGATCACGCGAAATATTACCATGTGATAGCTGCTTTACCACAAAGTGCAATTGATTCAGTTTTGGATTATATTCAAGCGCCTCCAGAAACTGATATTTACAAAGGTTTGAAAGCAAAGTTAATCGAACGTCATTCTTTGAGTGAAGAGCGTCGGATCAAAGAACTTCTGTCAAATACCGAACTGGGGGATAAGAAACCATCCGAATTTTACAGGCATATGAAACATTTAGCTGGCACTTCCAATACTTTTGGTGAAAGCTTAATAACAAAATTATGGCTTAGACGATTGCCTTCTGCTATTAATATCGCATTAATTCCTCTAACTAATAATGAAAAAGGTATTGATGAATTGACTGAACTTGCAGATAAAATCTACGAAGCTACTAACACAGGTCTTAACATTTCATCTATTGGTTCTACAGCACCTGCAGCTATTATGGCACTAAAAACTAACAAAATTGATCATCTTGAAAAAGAGATTTGTGAATTGAAGTCTATGGTGCAAGACTTGTTTAAAAATCAAAACCGTCGCAATCATTTACCACATCGTTCTCGTAGTTCTACGCGTTCGCGTAGTAAAAGCAATTCACGAAATCTTCAGAAGAGACCACTATGCTGGTATCATTTTAAGTTTGGAAATAATGCTACCAAGTGCGACAAGCCGTGCAATTTTAATTCCAACGGTAAGCCACCAGCAAACCAGAATGAAAAAAACTTGTAAATTCCACTCTAATTGCGGCTAATGGTGGAACAGGGAATCAACGCCGCCTGTTTATTAAAGATATTAGAAATAAATTCGTGTTCTTAGTGGATACTGGGGCTGACCTCTCGGTCATTCCTCACACTTTGTTTGGTCGTTGTACAAAAGACCCTGATTTTTTCTTATCAGCTGCTAATGGTTCAACAATTAGCACATATGGTACAAAACTGTTACACATTGACTTGGGATTGCGTCGTAGTTTTATTCATCCATTTTTGTTAGCATCTGTCAATAGGCCCATAATCGGTGCCGACTTTTTAACTAAATTTGGATTGTTAGTGGATCTGAGTGGTAGACGTTTGGTTGACAGTGAAACCAATCTGGAAATTAATGCTGTTTGCAAATTAGACCCAGATACTCCTTTACCAATGTACTATACTTTGGAAAACAACTACAGTTTTTTGTTAGAAGAGTTTCCTTCGCTCGTTGTATGTCCTAATTACGACTTACCCGTGAAACATTCGGTTGTCCATCACATTGAGACAAAAGGGCCTCTCCCATTTTGTACTCCTAGAAGATTGGACTCTGTTAAATACAAAGGTGCGAAATTAGAATTTGAACATATGATTCAATTGGGCATTTGCCGTACATCTTCATCATGTGTTTCATCACCATTGCACTTAGTGTCAAAAAAAGATACCACGGATTGGCGACCGTGTGGTGATTATCGCCGTTTAAATGCAATCACAATTCCGGACAGGTACCCCATACAACATATTCATAATTTCTCTATGAATTTAAAAGATTGCGAAATTTTCTCGAAAATTGATTTGGTTAGGGCATATCATCATATTCCTGTAGCACCGGAGGATGTCTACAAAACAGCAATTACAACTCCTTTCGGCTTGTTCGAATTTACTAGGATGCCATTTGGCTTAAGAAATGCCAGCCAAACGTTTCAGAGATTTATGAATACTGTGGTAAATGGTCTTGAATTTGTCTTTGTTTACATAGACGATATTTTGGTGTTTAGTAAAACTGAAGAGGAACACAAATCCCATCTTCGGCAGC
Organism: Diogma glabrata; assembly: GCA_963693315.1. Taxonomy (NCBI): domain Eukaryota; kingdom Metazoa; phylum Arthropoda; class Insecta; order Diptera; family Cylindrotomidae; genus Diogma; species Diogma glabrata. The sequence goes on from OY856187.1 coordinate 180,272,055, forward strand.
TTTTTAGTAGATTAGCTGAGTATGGATTAAATATTAAAGCATTAAAATGCACATTTGGAGCTTCGTCGTTAGATTTTCTTGGACACAATATATCCAACAAAGGAATTACTCCATCGCAAACCAGAGTTGAAGTTATTTTGAACTTTCCCTCTCCTGCTTCTATTAGACAGTTACAACAATTTATAGGAATGATAAACTATTATAGCAGATTCATTCAAAATAGTGCTCATCTTTTAGCTCCATTACACTCTCATCTCTCTTCAATGATTAAACTTAAATCAAAGAAACAGAAGTTCAATTGGCCTGAGGAATGTGAAGAATGGTTTAAGAAATGTAAAGATGCATTAGCGTCATGCACTCTACTAGCACATTCTAATGATGATGCTACATTTAATATAACCACTGATGCTTCTAGTTGGGCAATAGGTGCTGTTCTCGAACAATTTAATAATGGTCAGTGGGAACCTTTATCTTTTTATTCAAAAAAACTATCTCCAACTGAAACTAAATATTCCGCTTTTGATAGGGAATTGCTTGGCATCTTTCAAGCTCTAAAGCACTTTCGCTATTTCATTGAAGGCAGAGAATTCACAATCTTCACCGATCACAAACCACTGACGAAAGCACTTACATCTAAAACTGAACGTAGCCCACGTCAGTCAAGGCACTTAGATTACATCGCACAATTCACTAGCGATATTAGACATATTAGTGGAAAAGAAAATGTGATTGCAGATTGTTTATCTCGGCTTGGTAACTCAAATATCCCTGCTCCGAGCATCGATGCTATAGATGCAAGTGCTCAAGCAATACTAAATTTGCAGCAGTCGGATGATGAACTGAAGACACTAATCGCTTCTCAAGACAGAAAACCCAATTCCAAATTTAAATTGGAATTGACTGAATTGCCTTTTACAAAAGAACTGTTATGGTGTGATATGTCGACAGGGAAGCAACGTCCCTTTGTGCCATTGCCTTTAAGAAAAAGTGTGTTTGATCAACTACACAAATTGTCTCATCCAGGCATACGTGCATCTCGCAAATTAGTTGCGTCCCGATATTTTTGGCCCAATTTAAATAAAAATTGTTCTGAATGGACAAAAACTTGTGTACCGTGTCAAAGAAGCAAGGTCAACCGTCACACACGTTCAGCGCATGGAACATTTAGTGTACCTCAATCACGATTTCAGCACATTCATTTGGATCTGGTGGGTCCACTTCCAGTATCTAATAGATGTTCGTATATTCTAACCATAGTGGACAGGTTCACTAGGTGGCCGGAAGCCTATCCGATACCGAACATGACTGCATTTACCGTAGCAAAAACTTTAACTTCTCAGTATATATCACGCTTTGGAATACCATTAGAGATTACCACCGACCAAGGCTCACAATTTGAATCAAAACTGTTTTCTGAATTGACTAAATTTCTTGGAAGTCACCGAATTCGCACAACAGCCTACCACCCTCAAGCAAACGGGATGGTAGAGCGCTTCCATCGAGTATTAAAATCATCTCTAATGGATCGCGGCAATACTACGAATTGGTTTGATGAAATTCCTTGGGTTCTTTTAGGTCTACGAGTCACAGTTAAAGAAGATCTTAAATATTCCCCAGCTGAGCTCGTATATGGTGAAACTTTAAAAATTCCAGGAGAATTTTTTTCTCAAACTGCAGAACCGTCGCTTGATCCTAACAATTTCGTTAGCAATCTTAGAGAACAAATGCGAAATGTTAAATTTTCTGAACCTCGACTAGCCAATCAATCAATTTTTGTTCCAGACGATCTTCATTCAAATGAATACGTCTTTGTAAGAGTCGATAAAATCAGGAAAGGCTTAAATCCTCCTTATGATGGACCTTTCAGAGTTTTAAAAAGATTTCGAAAACATTTTGTTGTTGATATTAAAGGTAAAAACACATCAATATCAATTGATAGATTGAAACCAGCTCACACCTCAGAGATCACTGCCGGTTTGAATGAATCAAGTTTGCGTAAAGTATCATTTAGAAATAATTAAATTTTTCAAATTGTAGCGCTACGCTGGAGGGGAGTGATGTAGCAACCATTGACTTCATGCAATGCTTCCTACTATCGCTTTATTCGGTAAATAACAAACAATCTACTTCGAAACAAATATATTGTTTTATGTATGTAATTAATTTCATGTACAGTAAAATTTATATGTATGTATATGTATTATGTACTATAGATTTTGTTTATATATATATATATATATATATATATATATATATATATATATATATATATATATATATATATATATATATATATATATATATATATATATATATATATATATATATATATATATATATATATATATATATATTTATTGTCTATTTCAAAAATTAAAATAAAAATAAAAATTAATCATTATCGGTCTTCCATTGAAGACAAGTAGAGTTGTAAATTATTAATTGTTTTATTTTGTAATAATAATAAATCAAGTGTAAGTGAAGTTCCAAATTCTAAAAATTGAACAAGAATATCCAGCGCCCCAACACGACCATTTAATTTTAATAAAGTGAATTTATAATTAAAGTTATTAATCATATTTAAATTTTTTAAATATAATTAAGGGAATTGTAAACGTAAGTACCTGTATTTATATATAAGTAAATACTCAAATTTTAAAACATTATATATGTTATTCTTTTAGCTTAACCCCATTTTATTTTTTCAGATTGATATATGATAATTAATAACTAGCATATATAGTATTATTTTAAATATATATTTAAGAAATACTTTTATCTTTATATTTATTTATTTTATTACAGATAATAAACAACTTAAACAAAATTATTAAATCGTATTTTATTTACAAAAATTCCAAATTCTATATCAAGGTGGTTACAAGATTTAGGTTTACCAAGACAACTAAAGACATGTCTGACCAGACAAACTAAAGACACGTCTTACCAGACAAACCCTATACATGTTATACAAGACGAGGTGGGACATTTTGTTCGCGCGGTCTTGGGTTTGTCTTGGTCTTGTTACTATAACGCGTTAATAGTAAGTTACTAGTAAATCTGGTATAACACTTTTACTGGGAATTTTAGTCGAAAAGTCAAGTGTTATCGTTGTCAAAAAATTGGTCATATTGCTTCAGAATGTAGAGATAGAGGGCAAAAACAAATAAATTATTTAAAAAATGAAACTGATATTCCTGATAAAAATTATTCAATGTTCAGCTGCATTAATAATTCTCTTCAAATTGTGGATTTGAATATAAACAATAGTAATTGGTGTCTAGATAGCGGATGTACAACACATTTATGTCGAGATGAAGATAAATTTAAAAATATTTTTCAATCTAACCTCCAAAATTTAAAAATGGCGAATGGCGATTTAGTTGATGTTAATGGAAAGGGAGATGTGTCAATTCGGGTAAAAACAAATGACAAAAATGTTAATTTAAATTTGAAAGAAGTTTTATTCGTTCCAAACTTGAAAACTAACCTCCTGTCAATTGCTAAAATTGCTGATCAGAATTTTCAAGTATTATTTAACAAAAACAACGCGTTAATTTTGGATAATAATGGAAATGTTATTTACAAAGTTGAAAGATTAGGCGATTTATATTTTGTAAAAGAAAATCAAGTCGAATCTAACAAAAATTTAATATGTAATAATATTACAAATACTGAAGAATTTAAGTTGAAAACATGGCATCAGAGACTTGGACACCTAAATATTCGAGATGTGTATAATTTATCCAATATGAGTAATGATATAAATCTAAATTCAAAGAAACCTTTGAAATTAGACTGTGAAATATGTCTAAAAGCTAAGATGACAGCATTACCTTATCCAAAATATACAAATAGAAAAACCGATGTATTGGAAATAGTACATTCAGATGTCTGTGGACCTATGCGGGTCGAGTCTCTTGGTAAGTCAAAATATTTTGTGACTTTTGTAGACGATTGCACTAAATGGTGTGAAGTATATTTTCTTAACAAGAAATCTGAAGTACTAAAAAAATTTAAAGAATACACTTCAATGATGGAAAATATAACCGGTCAGAAAATAAAATTTTATCAAAGTGATAATGGTACTGAATTTTTGAATGCAGATTTTAATGAGTTTTTGAAGCAGAAAGGTATTCAGAAAAGATTAAGTGCTCCTTATAGTCCTCAACAAAATGGGAGTGCAGAAAGAAAAAATAGAACCCTTATGGACATGGCAAGATGTTTATTAATTCAATCCAACTTGCCACCAACTTTTTGGGCTGAAGCTGTGTTGTCATCTAACTATATCAGAAATCGATGTCCATCTGGTAGTTTAAATGGTGATATACCATATAAACAACTTTTTAAAAAAATGCCTAGCTTATCACATATTCGTGAATTTGGTTGTGAAGCTTATTATTTAAAAAAGGGTCCTGCTTTGAACAAATTAGAGTCTCGCGCTGAAAAGTGCATTCTAGTTGGATTCTCGGAAGAAACAAAAGGTTATAGGGTGTATGTACCAGAGAAGAAAATTGTAAAAATCGTGAGAGATATAAGATTTTTAAAACTTCCAACTGAAAATGATAATTATAATGCAGAGCAGATTATGAATAGAGTTGATGATCCACTGATCGAACAAAATAATAATCAGAATGAAAATTTAATTAAAGTAGAATTGGAAGATGATACAACAAGAGAAGAAATAAATCAAAATGAATTAAACCAAAATCAATGCGAAACCAAAGAAATAATATCTTCAAGCAGTGATGAACGTACGACTCTGATCATATTAGTGATGAAAATCAAAGTTTAATGAATAAAAGTAATGAACAACCTAAGCAAAATCGCGCAGGTGGCAGGCCAAAAAAGTTAATGACTGGGAAACCCGGTCGACCAAGAAAAGTTTATCAAGAAATATCAAACGATAGTTGCAATTTAATAGAGCAGTGCCATAATATTGAAGTTCCCATTAATAATGCAATTGATGACCCTGAGTGGCATGATGCTATCGCAAATGAATTGTTATCAATAATTCAAAGAAAAACGTGGAAATTGGTAGATCGTTCAAAGAGTAATCATGTTATTGGAAGTCGTTTCGTTTTAACAAACAAATATGGCAGTGATGGTAACATTGAACGAGAGAAAGCACGGTTAGTGGCGAAAGGTTATGCTCAACGGTCTGGTATAGATTTTGAAGAAACCTTCTCTCCAGTGGCCAGAATTAGTTCAATTCGGCTTGTTGTAGCGCTTGCAGCACAATTTAATTTCAAAATTAGACAACTTGACATTACAACAGCATTTTTAAATGGCGATATTAATGAAACAATTTATATTGAACCACCAGTTTTAATTATCAAAGGTTTAGAACACTTATTAATGAAAATCGATCAGAAAAATGAAATTCATAATGAAGTAAAGGAGATGTTAATTAGCCTTCAGAGTTCTGATAAAGTGTGTCAATTAAGTAAATCATTATATGGTTTACGTCAATCTGGCAGACAATGGTACAAAAAATTGGATGAATTGCTGCGAAACTTTGGTGCTTTGCCGTCAAATTGTGATAAATGCGTCTACTATATGAATGAAGGTGAGACAATTTTGATTATAATTGTATATGTTGATGATATCTTAGTCGCTGGAAAAGACGACTTGAAAATTGAAGAATTTGTTGCGTATATTAGCAAACATTTTGAAGTTCGTGATATTGGTCAGCTAAAATATTGTTTAGGGATCGAGTTTGAGTGGCGTGATGAATGTATTACGATCAATCAATCAAAGTATATTTCTGAGTTGCTCAAAAAGTTCAACATGGACGAGTCAAATCCAGCAAGTACGCCAATGGTGACTGGCTGTAAATTAGAAAGGGAACAAATATGCGATGAAAAACCGTGTCAAGAACTTATTGGTTCTTTGCTGTATTTAAGCACATGTTCAAGACCTGATTTATCATACGCAGTAAATTATCTGTCCCAATTTAATAATTATCATGGAGAACAACATTGGTGTGCTGTAAAGAGAGTATTACGCTATCTAAGAGGCTCAATGGATTATTCCTTAATTTTTGGAAAAAATAAAGAAAAATTAGTTTCTTATGTGGATGCTGATTGGGGTAACTGTGTAATAGATAGAAAATCGTATACTGGAATAGTCATTACCATAGGTGGCACGGCAATCGAGTGGGAATCACATAAACAAAGTGTAGTCGCTTTATCTTCAACTGAAGCTGAATACATTGGCCTCACAGAAGCAGCAAAACATATGAAGTATTTTAAAAGATTTTTAGATGAGTTTGGTTTATCAGAACTAACTGAGGGTACAATCTATAACGATAATCGTAGCGCTCATAAGCTTGCCGCTAACAATGTATTTCATGCCAGAACGAAACATATTGATGTTCGATTCCATTACATTCGTGATGCGATCAATGATGGTTTAGTTCACATTGAATATTTATTCCTGCAGATGTGTTCACGCCTGCAGATATGTTCAATAAACCTTTATCAAATGAGAGATATAAACATTATTGCAGCAAAATTGGATTACAAGAAATAAGTGCATCGAGGGGAGATGTTGAATAGTGTTCATCGATAGATGTCAACGCTGCACTCATTCTTATTTTTGACAGTTGTCACTCATGTTTTATATATATAACCTCTTCCGTTTTTAACTTGAAATAAAGTACACATGAATTAAATACAATAAAGAAACATCTTTTATTATCCAAAAACTGTGAATATAATCTATAAAAAACTCAACAATAGTGATTAAGGTTGCATATGTTTATTATTTCGGTCTGAAAGGCCTAAGTATTACATTCATGAGCTAAAAGTGAAATTCTTACCCACACTTTTTTTGGCATTTCTCCACGTTTTAGGACCTACTGATTCTAAAATAGCAAAAAAAAAATGTATGTCTGTCTGCCGACCGTCGGTCACAACCGACGAAATCTAGAAAACGGCTGAAGGGATTTGAAAAATTTTGAATTCTAAAAATAGGTACACTCAATGGGAAGAGCCGAAAGGACGATGTGTTCGATAGCTGTACCGGAAGTGTGTCAAAACAAGGAAATATGCATATTTTTTGCTTAAAAAACATTCATTTTAAGTGATAATAAGTAGGAATAAAGAATGTGGAGGGATCGGGATGGTCGGGATTGGTATGTGAGATCTAAAACTAGATTATTGCATTATAATTTTGTCAAAAAAATGTTGTCAAGTGTGTCAAAAGAGTTTTAACTATTTTTTTACCCAATTTTTTGAAAAAAAATAAAATTAATTATTTGTTTGAAATGAATTTTTATTATTATTATTGAGAATTATGGCACTATAAGTTTGTCAAAAAAATGTTGTCAGGTGTGTCAAAAGAAAGATTTTTATTTATTTTTTTACCCAATTTTTCGGAAAAAAATTAAATTAATTATTTGTTTGAAATGAAATTTTATTATTATTATTGAGAATTATTGCGTTGTCAGTTTGTCAAAAAAATGTTGTCAAGTGTGTCAAAAGAAAGACTTTTATTTAGTTTTTTACCCAATTTTTTGGAAAAAAATAAAATTAATTATTTGTTTGAAATGAAATTTTATTATTATTATTGAGAATTATGGCATTATAAGTTTGTCAAAAAAATAATGTCAAGTGTGTCAAAAAATGATTTCATTTAATTATTTTTTTTAGCCAAGTTTTTGGAAAAAAATGTAGCTGTTTTTATGACGTAAATGTAATTGAAAACGAAATTGGACATGGAAATTTTTGAATTTGTTATAGTTTTTGAAATATTTTTGGAATTTTGAAAAAAGTTTGTATTTTTGATTTTGTTATGATTTTTGCAATATTTTTAGAATTTCAGAAAAAGGTTTAATTTTTGATTTTGTAAGAATTTTTGGAATATTTTTAGAATTTTGAAGAATTTTAAATTTTTGATTTTATTATAATTTTTGGAATTTTGAAAAAATTTTCAATATTTGATTTTGTAATGATTTTTGCAATATTTTTAGAATTTTGGAAAAGTTTGAATTTTTGGAATATTATTGGAATTTAGAAAAGTTTAAATATTTGATTTTATTCTAATTTTTGGAATTTTGAAAAAAGTTTGATTTTATTTAATTTTACAATATTTTTGAAATTTTGAAAGAAATATGAATTTGTGATATTGTAATATTTTCTCGAAACGCTATATGGAGAGGTTTTTGAGTAGTTTGCTGAGTGTATTTTCTTTTCACTAAATTATGTTAATTTATGATCTGTTATAATTTTCCGGTATCGTATTGATGTTTCGTGCTAGTTTTGTAATAAATTTCTAAACAGAGATAAACAAAATATTTGTACTTTAACAAAGAGTTATGTTTGATCTACATCGCTGCCCAAAACTAAAAACCATGTCCTCATAAAAGATTTATGCCGAAAACTATATAGAAATCATTAACCCAGACCAAAGTCTTGATATCTCAGAGCTGTGAGATTTCAGCCCCTCCATATTTTTATTTTAATTGATTATTATTTAATAGGAAATTTCAAGGTTTTAGAAATTCCCATTAAAACATAGTCAATCCCATTAAGAATCGAAAAGGATTTCATATGAAATTCTAAGACTACAAAACTCCCTTTAAAATGTGTTTAGTCCTATTATAAAAGTCAAGTAGGATTTTATTTATTCAGGATTTTGGCAATTAAACTCAAGTAACTAAGTAACCAAGCAATTCCAAATATAGGCTCGAATCAGCTTTCAAACTCCATCAGGGCGTATGCGCATTCATTCATGAGAGTGTTGCGTACACGCGCTTTCCAAATTTTGAACTACACGGTGACGGCTTCAATACAATGGTTTTAAAGATTTGTCTTCCAGAAATGACTTTTTTTATAATAGCTTTATACCGGTCCCCCAACAAACGTAACCCAAACTTTTTTAATATACTGACAAAAATTATGGACGAGATTAGAGCAAAGTCCCCTAACTGTGAAGTTATCGTTACCGGTGACTTCAAAGTCCACAACAAATCATGGTTGGAATTCTCCAAATCGACCGACGATGTTGACAATAGTGGAAAACTGGCAGAAATTTTTGCCGCGTCTCAGGGCCTATTCCAAATTGTTAAAAGCCCGACTTTCACTTTCACTCATCGTAATGGCGGTGATAATAGTTTTCTTTTAGATCTCTATCTTACCACAATGCCAGATATTACGAGTGTCGATGTCGCGAAAGGTAGTATTGGAAATTCTGATCATTATTTAATCTCATCAATTATCAAAACTGATTTACTTAAAACTACAGCTCCCAAACCCCGTAAAATATTTCACTACTCAAAAATGGATAAGAGTGGTCTTCAAAATTTTTTCCATGGTTTCCCTTTCGACCGTCATTGTTTTTACACTGACAATGTAAATGTTTCTGCTCAAAACTTTACAGAAACCATCCAATTTGCTATCAATAAATTTGTCCCTTTCTCCATAGTAAAACCCAAACAAAAATACTTGTATTCGAAAGCTGCCAAAACGGCACTTAGAAACAAACGTAGATCATTTAATATTTGGATTCATAACAAAACTCCCACTAATCGATCCCAATATCTAAAGGCCAACAAAATATCTAATCAGATTATCTCAAACGAAAAGTCCGAAATTGACAGAGCGAAAGCCTCAAAACTTACGTCTATGTCTGTTTCTGACAAGAGTTTCTACAGTGCCATTAATTCTTTAAATTCTGGTACAAAATTTTCTATTCCCCCTATTATTGATGGTGATTTAATCGTCAATGATCCCGCAAGAAAAGCTAACTTGTTCGCTGAACGCTTTGCTCTGAACTCCACTGTTTTGGAAACTCCTAAAGAAATACCCCAAATCCAGTCTTCAGGAGTTAATATGAATGAACTTCACTTCAAACCCAAAATAGTCGCTAAACTTTTAAAGGGGTTAAACATCAACAAAGCATCAGGAATGGACAATATTCCACCAATTATTTTAAAAACCTTTTCCAAAGAACTTGCACCAACTTTAACTAAAATATTCTACCAATCCTACAAATCTGGTATATTTCCCTCGTGCTGGAAGTTGGCAAATGTCCAGCCCGTCCCCAAAAAGGGACCAAAATCCGATATCTCAAATTATAGGCCAATAGCTTTACTATCGGTCCTATCCAAAGTCTATGAGCATTATATTAATACACATATTTCAAAATTTCTGGAAGAAAATCATTTAATATCCGACAGCCAATACGGTTTTCGAAACAAAAGATCAACTACCGATCTATTAAACTATGTAGCGCATTGTTGGAACAGCATACTTGATAAAGGTGGTGAAACATACGTTATCGCTTTAGACATCTCCAAGGCATTCGATCGAGTCTGGCATGCCAACTTAATCAACAAGCTCGTTGCGTACGGTTTTCATCCCAATGTTGTGAAGCTGATTCAAAATTTTCTATCCAACCGATACATTTCGGTAACCTTAGACGAATTTTCTTCTGAGTCTAAACTAATTAACGCTGGTGTACCCCAAGGCTCAGTATTATCCCCAACCCCATTTTTGATTTATATCAACGAATTGTTGAAAATCACCAGTAACCCAATAAATAGTTTTGCAGATGATAGTACTCTGCACAAGTCGTTCGAGCCCCTTCCTTCAAAAGGTAAAATGCACGAACGAATTAATCCTGCCTGGAGAGACGCTGCCATAAACGTGAACAAAGACCTGAATAAAGTCGCCGACTGGGGTGACCAAAACCTTGTCAATTTCAACTCCACCAAAACACAGCTGTTGATTGTTTCCAGATTAAAGACCGAGTTCCCCAAAGATATTTTATTTAGTATGTGTGATGAACCAATAGGTGAATGTAAAAACATTCGTTTATTGGGTGTCACAGTTTCAAATGACCTACTCTGGAACGATCATGTAATGGCGATGGCAAAAAGCGCGTCAAAAAACTCGGCCTCCTAAATAGATGCAAAAAATTTTTCACTCCATACCAATTGCTCCATGTTTATAAGTCCTATATTCGTCCCTGTATGGAGTACTGCTGTCAAGTTTGGGGTGCTGCCTCTGTTTCCATCTTGGCCCTCTTGGACTCTGTTCAAAAACGAGCTATACGAATTGTAGGTGATCGGACTTTGACATCAAAACTTGATTCCCTACAACATCGTCGCACTGTTGCTGACCTCGTTGTTTTTTACAAATATCGTCATCAGCAGTGCTCAGATGAAATCAGCGGCATCATGCCTCAAACTTATTCTTACCCCCGTTCCACTCGGCAATCGGCTGCCGCAACCAGTGAAACGGTAAAGATCCCGCGCTGTCATACTGGCAGATCGCAGAGAGACTTCTTTGTCCGAACTGCGTACAAATGGAATAGTTTGCCGGAACACTTAGTCTCAGGTGGCTTCAACCCACAGATGTTTAAAAAAAGCGTTAATCTACACCTTAGAACGCCAGTTGTTGTGGGACCCAGGTCTAGACCTGGGTCTTAAAAGGTATTTATGTGTTGTTGTGACACATATTCTAAACCCTATTACACAACACATTTTATTAAAAAAAAAAAAAAAAAGTAACTAAGGAATCAATTTGAATATTTCCAATTCAAAGGTATGGTTGGAAATATCTCAGAAAAAAACTTTGTTTTTCTCTTTTACGTGTTTCGGTTTGGATTCGAACTCGAACCTCATCAGTGCCAACAACGAGTTCAATTCCTTTGGCAGACACGTTAAACCACTACACCACAAAGGCGATGATATTTCTAAGTTGAAACTTTATCATCAGTTATCTTATAGTATAATTTTTTGACAGATAGGACGCATCAAGAGATAAAAGATGAGACAAAAAGTAAAACAGAGATGTATTATTTATTTTGGGATAAATTTGTTTTGAAAACAATTACATTAGTTAAATTTCTACTCCTAGTTCGTACCATTTGTTTGTTGCGACATTTGTTTACATAGGTGTCGTTATTTTTATTATAATTATTTTTAATTATCAAAATTTTATTATACTGCCTACAAAATCATTAATATTTTTACTAGATTTTGGTTTTCGATTATAATTGGTTGAATTTCAATAGAAATTTATTAATTTTATGCGTTTTTTTTGTCCATTTCAATGGGACCCCAACAGTTTTTTTTTAATATTTTAATCTGAGACACTGAATATTCGCATATGTGCATATGATAATGCGCAGAACGACCAATTTTCGTGATCGATGGTAAAAAAATTCTGCTATACTTAAGTTGAATTTCTCAATCGTCAGTTAGACATGATTTTTTATGGAAATTTTATTCATTTTGAATGAAGATTTTTTTTTTGCATTGAATTTTTCTTGACTATTGTGTGAATTCATAGAATGTGTAATAATTTCTATTATAGTCAACATTCTAAGTCACGAGTGTGTAGTCATTATTGATTGTTTTCAATCAATGCGAAATAAAATCAATTATTTAATAAAAAATTTGACGGTCGCAGAAATTCAATTAAAATGTAGTCAATCCCATTGAAGAATTTATAATCCTATAAAAATGTTTTCATTCCTATTAAAAGGATTCAATGTATTTCTATAGGACAATTGAATAGGATTCTATCGATTTCAAAAGGAAAAAAAATTGTTTAATAGGATTTTATAGGAAATTTCCTACGCAATTTTCCCATTAAACTTTGTTTTTCATCAATAGGATATTTTACTCTAATAAATATATGTTTATGTAAATTTTTTGTTTTCTAATACTTCGCTAGAACAGTTTTTGTTGGAGTTTACCTATGTAGTCTGATGAGATGATGATAAACTTTTTTAGTTCAAAAAAAAATTTCTTATTGGTTCGAAACTAGATCGATCGACAATTGTATGGATAGCAAATAAATTTTATAAATTGCACAATGCGCACAACATATTTCTAGACAAGGTCTAGTTAATTTTCTTTACGGCAATTTTCCCACTAATCACAGTTCTTTTTGATTTGATCGCTTTTCTCGGCTTAAAAAGTTGATTTTTGTTGATAAATTAACAGTTCCGTCCTGTGTGAGATTTCAATAATGAATAAAATGCAAATTATTAAATTAAAATAACAAAAAAAAAACAAATAAATTTTACTTGCTGATAATATGATTCTAATATATTATGATTCAATAAATGAATCATAATATATTTTATTAAATAAAACACCGTTATTAAGTGTTTAATAACTGTACTTAAACAATGTATGTTACGATTTATAATACATAAATATAACAAAAGTAATCCTATTCCTTATTATTTATTTGTCTAGCAATATATTCCTCTGCTAATTGTTTCACTTTGTTAACATTTTCGATGGTTCCATATTGTTTTTCGAAATCTAAATATTTTTTAAAAAGGGTTTTCATTTTTTTTATATTTAATTTTTGTGCAACTGCTCGTTCCAATGTTTGTCGTGCAGCTATAATTTGTTCAGATTTGATTAACATATCGACATACATCGACCAAATATCTATACGTTTTGGATATGACATTAAAATTTGTTCAATATGTGTATAAGCTTTCTCGGACTCATTATACTTATTCATGAGTTGTGAAAACTTGACAATTGTTTGAACATCTGAAAAATCAAAATAGAATTGAAAAAATAAATAAATTTGTTAAAAATAATTTTCACTTACGATCCTTATCCGGTAAAGATGTCAGAGCACGATATAATAATTTAATTGCTTTATCATTTTCTTTCATTTGAAAATAAATACTTGCAACATTGATCCACATTTCTGAATTTAATTTAAATTTTTTTTTCATTGTTTCTAGAACGTAATTTAGTTCATCGATTTTATTACAACTTAATAAAATATCTAAACACCGATTATAAACTGTAAACTGATCGTTTACTTTCAAGGATTCATGTAAAATATCATTGAAACTTTCATTATTTCCATAACGTAGCTCGAGATTCAATAACGCCATCCATACATTCAATCTTTCATTTTCTTCACGAAACGAAATTGTTTTAATCCCTTGTTTGGCAACAAACCGAGCTTTATCGATTTCGGTTGATTGTAAATGGAATGCCATATATTGTATCCATAACGAACTATCGTTCGGAGATGATAATAATAATCGATCAAACTCTTCCGCTGATTCTAGCTCACGATCCGGTTTGGCTAAATTCTCTTCTATTTCTCTTACTCGTTTTTCTTCGTTGTTGATTGCCTCACGTCGTTCGGCTTGGGTTAATTTTTTAGTTTTTTTGTGAATTTTTTTTCCGTCATCATCATCATCACTATTGGGAGTGTTTTTTGATTTAGTGCTTTCAATTGATTTTAAATTTAAATTCCAAAAATTAGACACCGTTGGCAATTCAATGTTTGAAACTTCATCCTGATCATCATGTTCTAGGATATCATGTCTAGATTTCTTTTTCTTCTTTTTTGTTTGCGGTTGAATTGTAACTGTAATATTATCGGATTCATCCGAATCAACATTATACTGACGTTTTTTATCATCAGCTGTTATATTATAATAATCCGTTGGTAGACCAATTCCAATAATATTATTATATTGTTCTACATAACTGATACTTAGAATTTTATTTAATTTAAAATATTTCGACATAACACAATTAAAATCATTATAATGAACATGTTTTGGTAAATATATTAACGAACCCTTTTCATTTTTAAACTGTCCTATCACGAAGTTATTTTGAATTGATATAATTTCACATTCAACTATCGATTCAAGTTCGGTTTTTATATTTTTTTTGATATATTTATTTTTTTCTATTAAATTATAAGATAAGTTATTTATATTTATTGATATAATTATGGACGTAATTGTGTTATTTATTGATAAATTAGCATTTTTATAATTTTCCATATAACCGTAAGATTTATCTTCTAATTGAACTTTTACTAGATCATCATTGATTTCAAGTATTTTTCCTAAAACAACATCTCCAATTTTATGTGTTAGATTTAGAAAATTAATACATTTATAATATTCATCAAGATAAGTTTTAAATATGTTAATAGTTTCGTTAAAATCATAACTCCATATTGGTAATAAATCTATGCTATAATCAATTGTGCCATCTTGATCTTTTGATACAATTTTAACAAAAATAGTTGCATATGAGTAATAATTATAAAATTTGTTATTATAAATAAAAGGTAATATAATAGTATTATTTTTATTTATATTGTCTTTTACTGACAAAACAATTTCTATGTGATCGTTTGTTAAATTTCTAATATATCCACGAATTATATCTTCTTCTTCGATATCATCAAATTCTTTAATTTCGTTTTTAATGATATCAAGATCTTTAATTGAATAAACATTATTTTTATTGTCAATTTTGATGCAATTTATAATTGTTCCATCTTTGTATAACTGATAAAGGATTTCAGATAGTTCAATTTGACTCGAAAGTTGCCCTAATGGGATATAACCAATGCTTTCGTCATCAATTTGTACTTCTAGTCCGTTTAAATTATGGGTAACGATAATTGCATCGACAGAAACCATTCCAATATCATCAGTATAATTTATTTCTGGTTGTGATAAAAATAATTTAACTTTATCAGAGTTTTTCGTAATATCTTTGATCTCAAATAAATCAATTTTACCGATATACAAATCTTTAGTTTCAGATTTAGTAATAGTTCCGGATATATGATTAAAAAATCTCACAACATAAAACTTGTCGAATTCTTGTATTACTGTACCACTGAAAAAATCACCAGTGTTGATATTATCCAAACTCGTTAAAATTTTTGTATTTGATATTAAATATTCAAAACGATTCGTAATTTGAATTTGATTATTAAATATATTATAAATTTTGCATAATATTTTTGAATTTATATTAACCGAACGTGATAAATCTATTATATTAATCTTACATTGTTTATCTGTGTTCAGGATTCGACCCAAATTATTATTTGGGTTCATTACCTCAAATTCAACAACATCATTAACGTTTAATTTATCATTAACGTTTTTATTGATATTTTTGTTTGGTTTAAAACTGATTTCCGATAAATATATGATTTTTTTTAAAGTTATTATCGCAGATATAACACAATTAATCCTATCACTAATATTGTATTCATCAATTGTGTTGGATAACGATGAAACTAATAGAAAACATGAAATGGAATTATCATCTAAAATAATTCCTTTAATCAAATTGTCATTTTTATTGATTTCCTTAATTGTGAATTCAACAAAATTACCAGGGATTATGTTATTGAAATTATGATTCTTTAATATTTTACTACACGTTTTAGTTGCGACATTTAGATAACAAATCGACATAAATGAAGCATGTTCGATTTGGGTAACTGAAAATAATACAGAATCACTAATTTGGTAAGCGGTATTATGTAAATCAGATTTTAATATTTTTCCTGTTAGATTAGAAATTCCTGTTTCAACAATATATTCATCCTGATCGGCCTCATTGATTTCTTTAATGGATCCAAAAAATGTAAATCCAGTTGTTATCAAATTACGTTTTATATTGGCATGAATATGTTTTGGGATGGTTGATAGATCCATGCATGCACTTTTGCTATTTATAACGCGACAATAAATTGACTGCCCGATGACAAAGAGGTCGTTCAAAGATTTTAAATGTAAAGGAAGTTCTTTTTCATCTTCGTTTGAATTAAGAAGCTCTTTCAAGTAGCTACTATAAGTTTCTGAAATAAAAAGAATCTTCACTTTACCCGTTTTAGAGTCTGGCATTGTAACTTTCAATTCAACATCGCTGATTTCAGTTATTATTCCTAAAACAACTACATCTTTATGGAAAATATACTAAAATAGCAAACGTACAAATTATAGTAAATATATTATTTAGCATTACCAACCGTACTTACATCAGTATCTATAGTTTTGTTTTTATTTCCATAAACTTTTTTAATTCTAACAAAGTTTTTGTTAATTTTGAAAATTTCATTAGCTTGTAAAACTTTTCCTAAGATTTGTTTATTTTCTTTTTTAGTCTTTTTTTTTAAATTTGCTTTAATTTTTACGTTTTTATTTAATTTCTTTGACTTTTTTGATATTTTATTTAACATTTTTTCAGCCATTCTGCAAAACAAAAAGTAAGGTTAGGGTTTGTTTCAAATAAATCAACATGTTGCTTTCAATAAAATTAAATGTGTAATATATTCGAATACTTTAATATTATATAAATAAATCTTAAATATAAAACAATGATAAAAACTCACGTTGTTAATTGGTTTAAGTTTTATTTCATGTTCGGTGGATTGTCATTTTGTCTGGTTTTATCTCTTCGTTTATCATTTTATCTCTTTTGTAGAAATATTAAAAAAAACTCTACATACCCCTACTCACATTTCTCCTTAAAAATGAATTCAATGGAAATGAAAACTGAAGAAATTTTGACATTAGCAAATGATATATGTTTGTTTTTATCTCCTACAAATTTGTTGATGATAAAAATATTTTGTTGTGTTATTTTGAAAAAAAATTGTGTTAATTTCTATTTCAAATACGAAAAATGGTATGTATATCTTAAATAAACATTTTAAACATTATATATTTTGTGTTTTGTCAAATGTAGCGTGTTTTGTTAAATGTAGCTAGCGAAAGAGTTTTAATAGTTTTGTTTACCGTTTTGTTAGTAAGAAAAATGTAATTGCGGAATAGTATATTATTGTATAATAGTATATTATTTATTTTAGCCTTTCGTACCAACACCAAAAGCGGTGGTTTTGGCAGAAATAGTTCCTGAAGTTGAACCCCAAACTTTACCTGCACCACAACCTTCACCTCCAACTACATCACGCCGTTCGCGGAACCTATATAAAACTTCTTTAAACCAACACGCTCAACGAGCTTTAAGGATGCAACAGTCATCTTTGCGGCTGCTTCGAGCTATAAAAGAACATTTACAAGAGAACAGTGCGCAAACCCGACAAAGTGAATTAGCAACGGCACGGCGGCATACCGAACAAATTACTGTGATGAAGCAAGACGCTGTGTTAAAGGATCTGCAACATGCCAGAAAGTTGGCCTTAAACGAAGAACTAATTGCTGTGATGAAGCAAGGGTCCGTTTTAAAGGATCAGCAACATGCCAGAGAGTTGGCCTTAATAAAAGAACAACATGCCATAGACATGGCAATGAAAGAACGACAGCATGCTGAAATTCTTTCTTTATATAAGCAAAAGCTTTAAATTAGTTTTCCGGCATTCCCTTTCCCATCCATTCCCTTCCAACCCCCACCTCTCCCCTTCTCCTAGTTTTTTGTTTTTATTATTAAATCCGTCCTTTTCAGGACGACAAAATTTTTAATAAATTATTTAAATGACTTGAAAAATAAAACAAATTAATAGTACCGTATAATTTCTTAGTGCCTTTAAAATATTAATTTCTTCTCTTTTTTTTCAGGTGGATATCTCTCTTAATAAATAATTTTCGTTTTTTGCAGAAATCTATGGACACAATTACACAATTAATTTTATAATGAAATATTATAAAATAATTTGCAATAAACATTTTGCAATAAACATTAAAACCAAGACAACTAAAGACATGTCTGACCAGACAAACTAAAGACACGTCTTACCAGACAAACCCTATACATGTTATACAAGACGAGGTGGGACATTTTGTTCGCGCGGTCTTGGGTTTGTCTTGTTACTATAACGCGTTAATAGTAAGTTACTAGTAAATCTGGTATAACACTTTTACTGGGATGTATTCCCATGTAGTACGTCATCGATTTGTAATAGATACGATGTCGATTACATGTAATCATATAATCGAAACATGTTTCGATGTAGTTTCGATACTGTATCGATTACATTTAGAACAACGCGTTCGCCCTAGTAAGCGAATATGTGATCGAAACCAAATTAAAACTGTAGTCGATACCAAATCGAAACAAGTAAACGAAACTTAATCGAAACCTGTTTCGATACAAAATCGAAACTACTAGTGGCAATGTAATCGAAAGTTTAGTTATTTTTTTGTGTTAATTTAAAATATTAATTTTAATTTAAAATATTATAATTTTTATTAATAATTTATTTATTATAATATAAAACACATTTTAGATATTATTATTAAATATAATTACAAAAACTTAAAAAAAACTATCCATGTGAATGTGAACCTGAAATTAGAAAAAATGCCATTAAAGAAATAGTTTTTAGAATTATAGTTATATATATATAAAAATGTGAACCTGAAATGAGAAAAAATATCATTAAAAGAAATAGTTTATAGAAATATAGATGTATATATCAAATCAATAAATTCAAATCATAGGTTATGTTATACGATGAAAATAAAATTAAAATAATTCTAAACAGAATACATATTTTCTCATATTTATAACATTAAAATGTACTTACCGTTGAAAGATATTATATTTTTCACAAAACTTTATATTTGTTTAATTTATCAACAAATATATGTTACGCGCGACTATATGTAAATGAAAGATATGTGCAATCTTAAATGTCAAAACACCATATTTTTTAATTAGAGTGAGGTGACAATATACATTAGGTATGCCTCTTTTTCTCCAATTCGAAACTATCGATTACAAAACGATTTCGATTGCAGTTTCTTGCCTGGGATGGTTCATGGTTAGGTAGTGATCTTATATCCACACAAATTGCTGTTCTTATATTAATTGCGGCAAGTGTTGCATGCACAATTGCTGTTCTTAAAATCACAATTTGTGTAATTTGTGCAACACAAATTACACAAAAAATTTTCTCGTGGCAGATTAAAATTATTTGTGGAAGTTTGTTTTGACATATGTCAAATGGGTTATGTAAGGTTATGTAAACAAAATCAAATTAAAATTGGTGGTAAGTATCGTTAATTTATTTATAATTAAGAGCTGATATAATTTTCTTAACATTTTCGATATATTTTATTTAAGTTAGTCTGAAATTAAGTTAAATTTAGTTAATTTTTGTGCATATACAATGTGTCAAATTTAATTTGAAGTTTTGCTTGCACAAATGCTGTTCTTATAACCCTTCCACAAATTGCACAAATTTTAAAATTGACAGACAGATATTGTGTTTTGCCTTGCACAAATTGTGTAAGTTGTGTGGATATAAGATCACAAGGTATGGTTCATGGTTATAATCACTAATACAAATTTTATGGAAACGGACTGTTAATATCAACAACGTGCAAGTAAAATAAATAATAAACACAAATTTGAAATTACAAATTATTTGAAATGTCACACGAAGGTATTTGGTTATAATATGTACTTTGAACTGCTTTATTTAAAAGATTGATGATCCATTACAGATCTACCAATGTTAATAGAAGGTGACCATGATTCTGAAAATGAGGTGGATGATGATTGGACTGAAATAGATGAAGATCATCAACTAGAAATCGCATGTTTATTTTGCTTGAAAGCGAACAAAAATATGGAAATATCAATCGAACATCTTAAAGTATCACATGATATTGATCTAGCAAATTTAAAACATAAATTTTCGATGAACTTTTATTCGTATATCAAGGTAGGTAGAATAAAACGCAAATCGAATATCCTAGGAATTATTAATTTCATTTCAGATGATAAACTATATACGAACTCATTCCCCAACGGACAAAGAATTTTTGTTAGTTGATGATAAATCTTGGAACGATGAAAAATACTTAAAACCTGTCAATTCTGAAGATCCCTGGTTAATGTTCGATTTTGATGATATCGAAATTGAATTGAATCACTGTCAGGAAGAAAAATATACTGAAAATATGATTAAAATTTTACAAGAAGAATTAATTCACAAAAATTTACTCCTTCAACAAGCTGCAATCGATATAGAGAATATGAAAAAATCATTTAAAATCTTTCTAGAAAAAGAAGAAAAAGAGATTGATCAATTAACAAGAACACTGAATAATGATGTTCAATGTGTTGGTAACTTAGCATTACAGAATGATGAAGGATATTTTTCATCTTATTCACATTACGGAATTCATCATGATATGTTAACGGTAATGTAGTAATAAAATTCTTCTTCAAAGTTTTATAGCAAAATCCTTATGAACCCTTTAGGATGACGTTCGGACTGAAAGTTATCGGGATGCAATTCTTAAAAATGTTGATACTTTTAAAGATAAAATTGTTTTAGACTTAGGTTGTGGAACATCAATTTTATCCATGTTTTCATCGAAGGCTGGAGCTAATACTGTAATCGGTATTGATAATTCTGATATTATATATCAAGCAATGGATATTGTAAGGTTGGATACATCAATACATTTAATCAACAGAAAACATGTCTATAATTTTTTTTTCAGGAAAAATAACTTCAAAAATATCAAGCTTGTTAAAGGAAGAATAGAAGACACAGAATTGCCAATCGATAAAGTAGATATAATTGTGTCTGAATGGATGGGATATTTTCTATTATTTGAAGGAATGTTGGATAGTGTAATTTACACAAGAAACCGACATTTAAAACCTAATGGAATTTTACTGCCGAACCGTTGTAATATAAGTATAGTCGGCTATGGAGATATAGATCGTTACAACGGTTTTATAGATTATTGGAAAGATGTATATAGCTTTGACATGTCGTGCATGAAAACCGAAGTTCTAAAAGAAGCAACAATCGAAATTTGTAAACCAGAATTTGTCCTCACCACAGCAAACATTATTGCTGATTTCAATTTAATGACTGTTGACACCAATTGTCCAAACTTTTCGTACAAATTTAATTTGAATGTTATAAAAAGTGGAAAACTAACATCGTTTGTTGGTTATTTTGACACATTTTTTGATTTACCAATAAAAGTTGAATTTTCAACGTCTCCGAACTGTAAGTCAACACATTGGAAGCAAATTGTGTTTTACATGAAAAGCGTTGTTGTTGTGGAAAAAGGGGATATAATTAGTGGGAAGTTTATTTGCCAAAGAAATGTTAAAGATGTTAGATCGCTTTCCATTACAATTGAAATATTTGGAGGTGTTTTTAAATATAATTTGAATTAGATGGTTGTATTGAATTTTAAATAAAATACGTTTTTTAATCTAAAAAATTCCGCAAAAAAGGCATTTTTTAAATTTTCAGTGTGCAATGCAAATGTAAGTAACAACGTCTCCAATTATTTGTTTCGGTTTGCTTAAAAATATCTCGAATTAAAAAAGAAATATTCTTTCACATCTATCAAGCATATTATTTGATATAACAATTAGAAAATATGAATGGGTTGAAGTCTCACAGCTCTGAGAAATCAAGACTTCGGTTTTGGTTAAGGATTTTGATATAGTTTTCGGCATAAAACTTTTATGAGGACATTGTGTTTTTGTTATCGGCAGCGATGTACATATATCAAACATAAAACTGTAAACGTACAAATAAAACCAAACCGTAAACCAAACAGAAAAACATTGGTTTGGTTCAACTATTATTTAAAAAACTGGTTTGGTTTTGGTTTGGTTCAATCAAATCATTTTGAAAATGGTTTGGTTTTGGTTCGGCAAAATTTCGTTGGTTTGGTTCAAACGAACCGGTTTCCGTCTCTGCACGAAACATCAAGTCGTTACCGGAAAATTATAACAGGTCATATATTAACATAATTTAGTGAAAAGATGATACACTCAGCAAACTACTCAAAAACCTCTCCGCCTCTCCATTTAGCGTTTCGAGAACATTACAAAATCACAAATTCATATTTCTTTCAAAATTCCAAAAATATTGTAAAAATTAAATAAAATCAAACTTTTTTCAAAATTCTAAAAATATTCCAAAATTTATTAGAAATTCAAAGATTATTGCAAAAATTATAACTCAAAAATTGAAACTTTTTTCAAAATTCCAAAAATTAGAATAAAATCAAATATTTAAACATTTTTTTCAAAATTCAACAAATATTCCAAAAATTATTACAAAATCAAAACTTTAAATTTTAAATTATTGCAAAAATTATAAAAAAATCAAAAATTGAAATTTTTTTCAAAATTTTAAAAATAGTCCAAAAGCTCAAACTTTTTCCGAAATTCTCAAAATATTGCAAAAATTATAACGAAATCAAAAAACAAACTTTTTTCAAAATTCCAAAAAGTATAATAAAATCAAAAATTTAAACCTTTTCAAAATTCTAAAAATATTCCAAAAATTCAAACTCAGACCGAAGTAACTTTTTTCAAAATTCTAAAACTATTGCAAAAACTATAATAATATCAAAAAAGCAAACTTTTCAAAATTCCAGAAATATCGCAAAAATAATAACAAAATCAAAAATACAAACTTTTTTCCGAATTCCAAAAATTATAATAAAATCAAAAATTTAAACTTTTTCAAAACTAAAAATATTCCGAAAATTCTTACAAAATCAAAAATTGAAACTTTTTTCAAAACTCCAAAAATTATAACAAAATCAAAGATTGAAAGTTGAAACTTTATTCAGAATTCTAAAAATATTGCAAAAATTACAACAAAATCAAAAAACAAATTTTTTTTCAAAATTCTAAAAATATTGCAAAAATTATAACAAAATTAAAAATACCATTTTTTTCAAAATTCTAAAAATATTCCAAAAATTATTACAAAATCAAAAATTGAAACATTTTCCAAATCAAAAATTCGAGACTCAAAAAACTTTTTCCAAAATTCTAAAAATTTCGCAAATATTATAACAAAATCAAAAATCTTTTCCAATTACATCCTGTTAAATTCATAAGACTGTTTAATTTTTTTCTAAGTTCTTTTTTCCTATTGAATCTCTTAATTTCCTATTGAAATTCAATTGGAAATTTCCATTAGAATCCTACAGAACCTCTTTTCTTGTTGAATCCCATTTATTCCAATTGAATTTTAGTTGGTAGATCGAAGTCTTCCTATTAAACCAATTCAATCCGATTTAATCCTATGGAAATTATATTGGATTTAATAGGATTCAATAGGTTTGAATTGGAATGTTTAACCAGGGCAGTGATAGGATTTTTTGTTTAGCTATCCATTCTTTAACAAAAAATATAAAAAAACAACAAAAGAAAGATTTACGTCCATCAACACCTTTGAACGTATGTTGTTGTGGGACCTTGGTCTTAAAAGGTTTGTATGTGTTATTGTGACACATATTGTAATTCCTATTTCCTACTACACAACACATTCTATTAAAAAAATATTCTTTTTGGGAAAAAAAAAACACATTTACCGTTCTGACAAAAAGAAAAGTCAGACAAGTGCGAATAAAATTCGCTCGTCAAGGGTTCCGTGAATGTAAAGAAAACAATATCAAAATAATTTACATAAAGTTGTGTTGTAAAGGGTTTATATTGCCAGACCATAGACACATAAAAACTAAATGGTTCATCGTAAATATCAATAGTTAATGTCAATCTCATCTAAATTGATCGAAATGATATAAAAAATATTACTTTAGGTTAAATTATATCCATAGCTATTTATGGTAGCTAAGGAACGACTCAATTCTGTTAAACAACGACGAAATTTAGGGGTGGAGTGGTGTTAACGCTAAAAATAGGACTTTTTTGACAATAATTCAAAAACTGTGCATCGCAAGATTCTAAAATAATTGTAATGTTTCTTAATTTTGGTGTTCTTTCAAATGACACTCATGCGAGCCAAAAAACCTTTTTTTCACGATTCCCCACTCCTATCCCCTAAACACGTAGAATTAAAACTACTTGAGGCTACGCTATATTTTTCGTTAAGGGTTTATTAAATTTCCTATCTCTATGAATTTTTTCAAATTTTTCTGTCAATCAACGAAGAAACGTATAGGGAGGGGGGACCAACCTTTTGTTGCACTTTTTTGAGAATAATTCAAAAACGGTGCATCGCAAAATTCTAAAAAAACTGTATTGTTTTTTAATTTTGGTGCTCTATCAAATGACATCCCACTCATGCGGGTCAAAAAAACAATTTTTCACCCTTCCCCACTCCCATCCCCTAAACACATAGAAATAAAATCACTTGAAGCTTCGCTATATTTTTCGTGTTCCATAGAATTATAGGCTCATCGCTTTACTAAAATTTTCAGTTCTTTCTATAGCAACAATTTTTTTGTGTTAGATTACATAAGTTCGACATTTGAGTCGGTGCTTGAAAAACAACGTATAATTTTAACAATATTTAAAATTAACAAAAGATCAATGTTTGACTTAAACAATAGCATATTAAACAAATATTAACCCTAAAATAATTGCAGGTTATCGAACTTACCATTCAATTAAAACTCAACATTTTCTAAAGTTATACAAGAAATTTATTAAACCAGTAATTATGAATGGATTACAAACGTGGATCTTAACACAAACTAACAAATCACATCAATCTGATTTGAACCTTGAGAATTTACGCCACCTTTTGGGCCCACTTATGGCATACAATACAATACAATATACAATAGATAGTAAAGGACCGTGATAATTTTAAAAATAAAGTTCTTTCTTTTGGATAACTGGTTATATTCACTCTAAAAGAGTTGCAAAATTAAGAATTGCTCTAAGAATCAGTACAAAGGATGATATGACTAAAAATGTACACGCCAGTCCCACTCAATATTGCTATTCGGGTTAAAAAGCTTTATTTCACCTTACCATTCCTACCCTTTCAAAACGATTAATAAATATTTGATACACGGGGAGACGGTCTGAATTTTGAACATTTTTGATCATAACTCAAAAACTGTGCACCGCAAAATTATAAAAAAAATTGCAATGATTTTTAAATTAGGTGCTCTTTCAAATAACACTCCATTCGCTTGGGTCAAAAAAAGTTTTTTTTTACCCTCTCTACCCCGGTGCCCTAAACACACAGAAATATAATTATTTGAGACTTCGGTATAATTTTCATACAAAATTTACCAAATTTCCTAGCTCTGTGAATTTTTTCAAATTTTTCTGTCAATCAGTGTCGAAACGTAGGGGAGGGAACGGTTTGAATTTTGCAGTTTTTTGTCCATAACTCAAAAACTGTGCACCGCAAAATTATAAAAAAAACTGCAACGAATTTTAAATTAGGTGCTCTTTCAAATGACGAGTAGGGCGCTTGGGTCAAAAAAGTTTTTTTTTTACCCCCTTACCCCTTACCCCGGTCCCCTAAACACTCAGAAATATAATTATTTGAGACTTCGGTATAATTTTCATACAAAATTTACCAAATTGCCTAGCTCTGTGAATTTTTACAAATTTTTCTGTCAATCAGTGTCGAAACGTAGGGGGGGGGAACGGTTTGATTTTTGCACTTTTTTGTCCATAACTCAAAAACTGTGCACCGAAAATTTCTAAAAAAAATTGCAACAAATTCTAAATTAGGTGCTCTTTCAAATGACACCCCACTCGCTTGGGTCAAAAAAGTTTTTTTTTTACCCTCTTTACCCCGGTCCCCTAAACACACAGAAATATAATTATTTGAGACTTCGGTATAATTTTCATACAAAATTTACCAAATCGCCTAACTCTGTGAATTTTTCCAAATTTTTCTGTCAATCAGTGTCGAAACGAAGGGGGGGGGAACGGTTTGAATTTTGCACTTTTTTGTCCATAACTCAAAAACTGTGCACCGCAAAATTATAAAAAAAACTGCAACGAATTCTAAATTAGGTGCTCTTTCAAATGACACCCCACTCGCTTGGGTCAAAAAAGTTTTTGTTTTACCCTCTTTACCCCGGTCCCCTAAACACACAGAAATATAATTATTTGAGACTTCGCTATAATTTTCATACAAAATTTACCAAATTGCCTAAATCTGTGAATTTTTCCAAATTTTTATGTCAATCAGTGTCGAAACGAAGGGGGGGGGAACGGTTTGAATTTTGCACTTTTTTGTCCATAACTCAAAAACTGTGCACCGCAAAATTATAAAAAAAACTGCAACGAATTCTAAATTAGGTGCTCTTTCAAATGACACCCCACTCGCTTGGGTCAAAAAAGTTTTTTTTTACCCTCTTTACCCCGGTCCCCTAAACACACAGAAATATAATTATTTGAGACTTCGGTATAATTTTCATACAAAATTTACCAAATTTCCTAACTTTGTGAATTTTTCCAAATTTTTCTGTCAATCAGTGTCGAAACGAAGGGGGGGGGAACGGTATGTTTTTGACAATAACTCAAAAACTGTGCACCGCAAAATTCTAAAAAAAATTGCTATGATTTCTAAATTAGGTGCTCTTTCAAATGACACCCCACTTGACCACATTTTAAATAGTGTTTTTACCCCTCCTCATTTCCACCCTTAATAAATCTAATTATGAGAATATGACACTTTTATATATTTTTTATTAAAACTGTACTAATTTTTCTATCATTCCAAATACATTTGAAAATTTTCGATCAGTTAGGTTCGGAGCTAATCGAGTTAAGAAAACACGAAAAAAACGTCATTATTCAGAATTATACAAAAAATGGTGAGTTGTAAAATTCCAAAATAAATTTTTAAGAAATACTGAAATGAAGCCCTTTCATATGATACCCTACTTGAATCAATAAAAAAATCTATTTTCTCAAAGGTCTCACATCGAACCCCTGTAAACCAAACGAAAACCACTTTAGTTTTATTTGTATTCGTCATTTCATGTGGACAGATTAGTTTTATACACATGCCAAATTTCAAGTCCATAGCATTTATAGTTTACGAGATAATCGATATAATGTGAAAAACTCATTTTACTCTCACCAATAGTGTTCCGTATAAAAAACGGAACCCTAAAAACGACATAAATATGTGTTTAAAAATACACTTGCACTGTCAATTTCAATGTGGTTTCAAAATACCAGTTTTAAACATCAATTTCGAAAAAACTGTGACTACAACTAATATTTATAGTCGGTAACTTTAACTTAACGTAAAGTACAAATACATGAAAATGCACTATAGAGCATTTATAGTCGTCAACGCAAACTTAACGTTAACTTAACGTAAAGTTCATTTCATTCTATCTTAATGCCCGATTTAGAGTCGGTAACGTTAACTTTAACTTAACCGTAACTTAAGACACTACAAAATTTTGATTTATAGTCGGTAAGAAATTACGTATTCTTTGACATTTGATTTGATATTAATTTTGGTTACGTAATCAATTTTATAAATCAATCAATTCTTTAAAAGTAACAAACTGATTTTAAAATCAAAATTTAAAATAATAAAATTCGAAATAAAACATTTGATACAAAATTTAAAAATAAAAAATTTCATTTTTATTAATTTCATGCTGATAATTTAAGGTCGCTCATTTTATATCCTTTGCAATTTTGTAATAAATAAAATTTTATTTGTATGGACACTTGTAATTAAATTTAAGTTTTCTTCAGTTTTTATACTAAACGTCAAAAAATCCTTAACAAAATCTTTAAGGTAGAATGAAATGAACTTTCCATTTAGTTAACGTTAAGTTTGCGTTAACGCAGAGGCGTAGCTAGGGGGGGGCGGTCCGCCCCGGGTGTCACCCGTTTTGGGGTGACACCCGAACGTAAAAAACTTAAACAAACCATCACAATGTTTTCAACGATAAATCACTTCGAAACCGTTTTGGGGTGACACCCGAACGTAAACAACTTAAACAAACCATCACAATGTTTTCAATGATAAATCACTTCGAAACCGTTTTGGGGTGACACCCGAACGTAAAAAACTTAAACAAACCATCACAATGTTTTCAATGATAAATCACTTCGAAACCGTTTTGGGGTGACACCCGAACGTAAAAAACATAAGCAAACCATCACAATGTTTTCAACGATAAATCACTTCGAAACCGTTTTGGGGTGACACCCGAACGTAAACAACTTAAACAAACCATCACAATGTTTTCAATGATAAATCACTTCGAAACCGTTTTGGGGTGACACCCGAACGTAACCCAAGTAACAAATTTTGTTTACAAATTTATTACAGTACATTTACTCTGTAATCGTAAAGTTACAGTGGTAACTGTACCGTAAACGTTCAGTAAGTGTTTCGTATACATTTTGGGGAATAATATTGGCTTTTACTGAACGTTTACGGATATCAATTTGCGTAAGAATTATGTATGATTACAAACACGTACGTAGTGTTACAGAAAGCAAAATGTATGCGATTTTAATCACTACGGATTACTTACAAAAAACTTACAATTTCATACTTTAATACGAAGTTTAAGACGATTTTTTGTAAACAAAAAATATGAATAAATATACAAATACAATAATATATTTTATGTTTATGAAATGCAAATATTATATTTTGGCATAACTAATTTTGTATAGTTGGATGTCAAAATTTACAAACGAATAATAAAATTTCGATTAAATTTTGGAAATACTTTTAAATTAATAATGCGCCATAAAAATAATAAATTTTAAATATAATTTTAAAAAAAATTTTATATGTCAATTTATTTTAGAGAGATAAAATTATATAAAATTTGTTTTATTATTTTCATAAATTTAAGTTTTTCTAAAATACTTATAACATAAGTTATAAAACCCAATAAAGTTTTATTAAATGTATTTTGTTATTTTTTTAAAATACAGTCAAATATTAATTTTGCATAAAAATGGCTGATTTTTCAATTGTAAGCTTTCAAATACAAGTTAGCCCTATGTAGATATACAGAGAGTGCACAGAATATATACATTTACATTTTATTTACATTTACACTTCCATATTTAAAATGTTAACATGTTAACGTAATGTAAACGCTATGTGTTTGATCTGTAAACATAATCATACAATTACAACTTCCAACTCAAAGAGTTTACATGTATAAATTATGTAAACATTTAGTATTAGCCTCATTGTTGTGCATTTACATTTACA
This sequence comes from Diogma glabrata, assembly GCA_963693315.1. Taxonomy (NCBI): domain Eukaryota; kingdom Metazoa; phylum Arthropoda; class Insecta; order Diptera; family Cylindrotomidae; genus Diogma; species Diogma glabrata. The sequence goes on from OY856187.1 coordinate 180,301,772, forward strand.
CCTACCTTTTACAAATATTTACTTGTATATGTTTTGTAAAAGCTTTGTATAAATCCTTTTACAACTTTTGACATTTGTGAAATAAACAAAAGTGACATTTATTTTTTATTTGGTACAAGCAATCCTCATGCACTTAACTTTAGTATATGTCCAAATTTTTTTTTACATAAACGGGGGGTGGGAGACTATGTGTCTTGTAATTATCTTACAAAATTTTGCCTGATAGTGTTCTAAGCTTGGCATTGTTGGACCACAATAAAATGCAAATGGTCTCCGAATTCCGAATGATCGGTTATACATAAAATCGACCAAAATTCTTTTTTCTATTAAAAATGGGAAGGCCGTCAATGTTAAAGGTAACTGAAATATTAATTAAGTGATCCAAATTCGAAAACTTCAACCGACGTATTAGCTCATAATACCAAAGCTTTCCACTACCCGTCAAAATAATATTTATATTTTGAAGTGTTTGCAATAATTTTCGGGGATCCTTTGGTTAGAAATTAAATACACGAAACTTTAAAATCACAAGTGACTCTTAAATTAATTAAGACTTAAGATTCGATTATTTAATGCCCAATATATTGAGTCGTCTATCACTGAAAGCTGGTTATAAATTTCTTTATCATCGCACGATGGAAACAGACATCTTTTATTAAACAAAAAATTTTGACTTAAGAAAACTGTATAAATTATGTGACAGTATAAATACATTCCTAATGTAAATGTCCCGTAAATATACGGTAAGCATATAAGTTCTCAATAAAATAAAGTTTTGTAATTAATCTGTAAATGTAAAAATACATTTACAAGGCCAACGTTTAGTATATTTACAATGTAGCTATAAGCTCTCGTAGACTTTACATAATGTAGTCATTTTGTAGAAGTAATAATACAGTTACATAGTACATAATCAGAAACGTTACATTCGAAGCTATAAGTTTACTACTACACTGTAGCTTTACTGTGTACAATCAGAAACAATATTTTGTAGAAGTATAAATACCGCAACCTATTTTGAGTACAGTATGTGTTCCGTAAATAAAACAACAATAGTTTGTGACTATAATATATACAAAATGTTACTTGGGAAAAAACATAAACAAACCATCACAATGTTTTCAACGATAAATCACTTCGAAACCGTTTTGGGGTGACACCCGAACGTAAAAAACTTAAACAAACCATCACATGTTTTCAACGATAAATCACTTAGAAACCATTTTAACCAGGTTATCCATATAATTTTAATTTATAAATTGTGATAACTTATAAATGAGTCCTATAAATGTGTTATTGGTTCGAAAAGAATCTATTCTACTTTTTAAAATTTTTGAGGTATTACGTGAAATAAAATTTTAACAATATTAATCGAATCAACATGTTGAGCATTGAATCCCATCACCACAATTACTCAATAGCTTTGAATATTCCCATAGATACCATATTGACCGTTTTTTACGATATATTATTTAGTATGCAAGCATGATTATTTAATGACCAGGTCTGAAAACACATATGCTGAATAATGTATAGGAAAAGTGGTTTACGTCGATAATGTGGCACCCTTTGTCGATAGGGTGGCACCCTTGAGTTACAATGTCTCTATTCCAAAATTATTTCTAAAATATCCGCTTAACCTTACTACCTAATATATGTTTTACATTTCAAACAAATTAATTGCAAACACCTAAGGAAACTAACAAACAATCAAATTACCGTGTTTGTAAATGATCTCAAAATAATTTTTTTTCGTTTATCTTGAAACTCAAAGAATAAATTGAAATAGATCGTTTTTCAATGGACACAAAAATAATTACTGTGGAATAAAATGGCAGTTATGCAATTACTACAGTTTTGCAAATTTTTGTAGGTTGATACATACTCATACTGTTTGTTTTCAGTTTTATATATTTATATATTTGAATTAAATGAAAGTTTATCATTTAAAAGTACATTTTGTTGGGGTTTAAATACCTTGGAAATTTCAAACTCATTAAGTGATTCTTTTAAAGATCCTTGGCTACATAAATGTAAAGCCTTCATTTTTTTTTAAAAAGTGGTGTAGCTATTGTTATTAACTATGTAAATGGTTTGCAAAAATAAACTTAAAATTTTGTTTATTTTTCTTCTTAGGAAGGTATTCCTTAAATCAGTCTTTAAAACATTTTCCGGTTTTTCCGATGTAAAATTTTTCACAAAAATCACATTCAATTTTGTAAATTATTGAGCATGATTCTAATTGGATATTTAATTTTGGTTTCAATTCTTTATATAAAATATCTTTTAGGATTTCATACTTATATTTTTTTAAATAGTTCCTTATAATATTAGGCTATGATTTGTATATTCCATTTTATCAAATATTATTTAATATAAGTTGTTACAAGGAAATTTAAATAAATTAATTTTCTTGGCGGTGTATTTAGTCGTTAACACAGTGTACTTATTATGAACTATGTACCTATTATGTATCCTACAAATATATTTAGAATTAATGCTTTGCTGATACCTATACTATAATTAAAAATATTTTTTTAGATTTCATTTAGCAAATATCCCAAAAAATAAATATACCACGAGGAGTTCATAATTTTAAAGAAAAAGTTGGTTCCAGCAGAGAAAGACCAAATCTATAAATATGTTACAAAACCCGATGATATCCAAGGTTCATCAAAAGAAACTGATTATAACGTTGATGCAACGAATGTTTCAGAGAATAATGGCTCATCTTCGGAAAGTAACAGCAACAATACAGAATTAATAATGAAAACCTATGATGACGAATTAGAAAGGAATAATGAAAATGACAGTGATAATGCCGCTAATGCTTCTACTATCGAAGACAGTATTTGCATGGGTGAATCACTTCAGGACTTAGGAGATGTATCACATTGGAATATACTCGTATTTGGTAATGTTCGCATTGAAATCATAAAAACAGAAAGTGAACATTTTCAAAATAGAGAAGGGTCGTTTGTTACTGTATCTAGACACGGGTTAGACATAAAAGGTGATATTCGCCATCTTTCTAAAGAATAGTTTTATAAAATGATGAATAATGGTGAAAAAATTCTACGGCCATGGATTGTTTATTCTCCTGTAAATAATAACTTGCGTCCTGTATTGCTTCTGTTGTCGTGTATTTGCTGTCACTAATAATAATAATACAAAATCAACATTTACTACTGGATATCAGAAGCGGTGGAAACTAAATCCCAAAGTGGCCGAGCATGAAGCTTCAAATGAACATCTGGAGAATTTTGAAAAGTGGAAAACTTTAGAAATGAGGTTAAACATTCATAAAACGATACGAGACGCAGCCTTGGAATTAATATACAATAAAAAACAGAAGTGGAAACATCTTTTATCAAGATTATTGGATATAACTTTGTTTTTATCTAAACAAAACCCAGCATTTCATGGACATGATGAAGGACAAAGTTCTTCAAATAAAGGCAATTTCTTAGAACTAACCAAACTATTGTCAAAGTATGATGTAGTGTTAAAAGAACACATTTTGAATTTGGAGCATGGTAAATCACCAAAAGTATCATATTTGTCACCAGATATACAAAATGAGTTCATAAATGTTTTAGCGATCCACGTAAAGTTTAAGCTTGTCAACGAAATTAAATCGGTTAAATATTTTGGAATTATGTTTGATAGCACACCTGACATTTCACATATTGATCAAATGTCAGAAGTGATTCGTTATGTGAAAATTGATGGTAGTAAAGTGGAAATCAAGGAAGTATTCCTTGGATTTTTTCCTTTACGTGGAAAAAAGCCGCTGATTTAAGCGATGAAATTCTTACACTGAAAAAAAAATTGAAGTAATGATAACCTCATCTCGAAGATAGCAGTTTATTATTCATGCAAAGAAAAGATATTTACAAACAATTTCACCGTGATTGGGACAACTACTCAGTACTCAGTAACATTTTCCTGATAACAGAATGAGGTGTAATTAAAATATAAAGTGCTATCCAATATAACAGTAGTTGAATAAAGTTAATAACTATTTCCATGAAAACATATTTCTTTGGCCTTATATCATGAATTTTTCATTTTAAAATTTAAGTATTTGAGATTAATTGAACTATATTTTATTTCCACATAAATATTTCATCTGATTGTCTCAACTGCATCGGCTTATCATTGTACGGTTGTTGAATCAATCTCGTATTTCGATTCGCCATATCTGCCCGCACGGTGAGGTTGAGACAACTGCATTTCGATTGGAAATAGGACATGTTTTTTTCAGTGTAAAAATCTTGAAAATGATGGTATAGATGTTATGAATTGTCGCTCCCAAAGGTTATGATAATGCAGCTGTTATGAGTAGTATACATGGAGAAGTGCAAGCTATTATTAAAGCAAAAAATAACAAAGCAATTTTTGTGGGCTGCAAAGATCATTCAATTAATTTATACGGCCAACACTCGTCAGTGGAAGCCATTTTTACATGTTTTTCTGCTTCGACTAGCCGCTGGGAAGTACTTGCTAAACACAACAAAGCAACTGTTAAAATACTCTTAACAGCGCATTGGAGTGCTCATTATGCTGTAGTAAAAGTATTGGCCGAAAACTTTGATGGGATTGTGGCTGAAATTGAGAAGTTAAGTGATCAACAAGAAAATGTAGACACTAGAGGCGCTGCACAGAACCTTAACAATGCAGCATGTGATTTTTCGTTTCTTTGCTTTCTTTTGTTTTGGAATGATATTCTAAGAAAAATAATATCTGTGCTCAGATTGGATTGCAAAGCACGGGCTTGAATATTGATCAATTAGCTACAAAAATAGAGTCAATTCATAACGAAGTCTCATTGTAGAAGAGGCAATAGATCTTGCTGCGAAAAAATCGGAGGACTATGACATTCCAATGGAAAGCCGAATTCGTCATAAAAACGCAAAAAACGAACGGGTGGTGAGTTTGCACCTGATGTTGGACTGACACTGAGAGCTCAACTTAAAAAGGACATGTTGGAATGTCTTGACCGATTCATTGTTGAACTCCGAACTAGACTGTTCTAGACTCCGAACTCAGTTCAAGATTTAGCTTCATTGTTCGAGGTTGTGCAGACAAACACTTAGCTTTTGGCGAACAGTGAAGAGTTAAAATTATCGGTATCAAAATTTACTGGTTTTTATGATGCGGTATTGGCAACAGAACTCCTCATAGAGATACAAAGGGTGAGGAGGGATTTAAAAGCGGCCAATGTTACAGTTTCTAACTGGGTGTACCTAGACTTTTTGAAATTCATCGTAGAATGGGATTTTTTAGAATTTCTTCCGAATCTTACGGTCGCACTAAAGTTATTTATGACTATTTGCGTATTAGTGGCTTCGTGTGAGAGGAGTTTCAGCAAATTAAAATTAAAAATTACTTGCGGGCTTATAATAATAATGCTCATTTGTATTAATTAAAAAAAATTATAAATTACGTTTATCGGCTTTTTATTATTATTGACAGTTTTTATTTTTGGGGTGACACCACAATATCCGCCCCGGGTGCCACCCATGCTAGCTACGCCACTGCGTTAACGACTATAAATGCTCTAGTGCAGTTTCATATATTTGTACTTTACGTTAAGTTAAAGTTACCGACTATAAATCGGGCATAAAGATTTTGTTAAGTGTTTTTTGACATTTGGTATAAAAACTGAAGAAAAGTAATATTTAATTGCAAGTGTCCATAAAAATAAAATTTTATTTATTAAAAATTGGAAAGGATATAAAAAGAGCAACTTTAAAGCCCAATATTAGCATGAAATTAATATGAAAAATATGGAGGGGCTGAAATCACAGCTCTGAGATATCAAGACTTCGGTCTGGGTTAAGGTTTTTGATATAGTTTTCGGCAAAAATCTTTTATGAGGACATGGTTTTTAGTTTTGGGCAGCGATGTATATCAAACATAACTCTTTGTTAAAGTACAAGTATTTTTTTTAATCTCTGTTTAGAAATTTATTACAAAACTAACACGAAACATCAATACGATGCCGGAAAATTATAAAAGATCATACATTAACATAATTTAGTGAAAAGATGATACAATCAGCAAACTACTCAAAAACCTCTCCATTTATTACAATAATTACTCTCCAAATATTACAAAATCACAAATTCATATTTCTTCCAAAATTCCAAAAATATTGTAAAAATTAAATAAAATCAAACTTTTTTCAAAATGCTAAATATATTCCAAAAATTATTACAAAATCAAAGATTAAACTTTATTCAAAAATTCTGAAAATATTCCAAAAATTAGAATAAAATCAAATATTTAAACTTTTTCTAAATTCTAAAAATATTCCAAAAATTCTTAAAAATTCAAAAATACAAACTTTTTCCAAAACTCTAAAACTATTGCAAAAATTATAACAATATCAAAATTGAAACTTTTTCCAAAATTATAAAAATTCAAATAAAATCAAAAATTTAAAATTTTTCAAAATTCTAAAAATATTCCAAAAATTCTTACAAAATCAAAAATTGAAACTTTTTCAAAATTCCAAAAATATTCAAAAACTATAACAAATTCAAAAATGTCTATGTCCAATTTCATTTTTAATTACATTTTCAGCAAACTATTCAAAAACCTTCAATTTAGCGATTCGAGAAAATATTACAAAATCACAAATTCATATTTCTTTCAAAATTCCAAAAATATTGTAAAAATTATAATAAAATCAAACTTTTTTCAACATTCTAAAAATATTCCAAAAATTATTACAAAATCAAAAATTGAAACTTTTTTCAAAATTCCAAAAATTATACCTAATAAAATCAAAAATTTAAAATTTTTCAAAATTCCAAAAATTCTTACAAAATCAAAAATTAAAACTTTTTCCAAAATTCTAAAAATATTGCAAAAATTATTACAAAATCAAAAATGCAACCTTTTTCAAAATTCCAAAAAAATTTCAAGAACTATAACAAATTAAAAAATTTCCATGTCCATTTCATTTTAAATTACATTTACGTCATAAAAACAGCTACATTTTTTTTCCCAAAAAATTGGCTAAAAAATTCAATGAAATCATTTTTTGACACGCTTGACATTATTTTTTTGACAAACTTATAATGCAATAATTCTCTATAATAATAATATATTTTCATGTTATACAAATTATTAAATTAATTTTTTTCCAAAAACTTGGGTAAAAACATAAATAAAAATCTTTCTTTCGACACACTTGACAACATTTTTTTGACAAACTCATAATGCCATAGTTCTCAATAATAATAATAAAATTTCATTTCAAACAAAATTTTAATTTAATTTTTTCCAAAAAATTGGGTAAAAAAATAAATAAAAATCTTTTATTTTGACACACTTGACAACATTTTTTTGACAAACTTATAATGCCATAGTTCGCAATAATAAAATAAAATTTCATTTCGAACAAAATTTTAATTTAATTTTTTTCCAAAAAATTGGGTAAAAAAATAAATAAAAATCTTTCTTTTGACACACTTGACAACATTTTTTTGACAAACTTATAATGCAGTAATCTAGATTTTGGTCTCACATACCAATCCCGGCTATCAAGATTTCTCCAAATTTAATGTTCCTACTCGTAATCACTTAAAATGAACGATTTTTAAGCAAAAAATATGCACATTTCCATGTTTTGACACACTTGACGATTTTTTGGACACACTTCCGGTACAGTTATCGAACACATCGTCCTTTCGGCTCTTCCCATTGAACCTATTTTTAGAAAAAAAAAATTTTGAAATCCGTCTAGCGGTTTTCTAGATTTCGTCGGTTGTGACGGCCGGACGGCCGACAGACAGACACACATTTTTTTTTTTTGCTTTTTTAGAATCAGTAGGTCCTAAAACGTCGAGAAATGCCAAAAAAAGTGGGGGTAAGAATTTCACTTTGAGCTCATGAATGTAATACTTAGGTCTTTCAGACCGAAGTAATAACTTTTTTATTTTTAAATTTTGTATCAAATGTTTGTTTCGAATTTTATTATTTTAAATTTTGATTTTAAAATCAGTTTGTTACTTTTAAGGAACCCTGGTTAAACATTCCAATTGAAACCGATTGAAAAAATATGGAGGGGCTGAAATCTCACAGCTCTGAGATATCAAGACTTCGGTCTGGGTTAAGGATTTGTATATAGTTTTCGGCAAAATACTTTTATGAGGACATGGTTTTTAGTTTTGGGCAGCGAGGTATATCAAACATAACTCTTTGTTAAAGTTCAAGTACTTTTTATCTCTGTTTAAAAAGTTATTACAAAACTAACACGAAACATCAATACGTTGCCGGAAAATTATAATCAAAATTCCAAAAATATTGTTAAATTAAGTAAAATCAAACTTTTTCAAAATTCCAAAAATATTCCAAAAATTAGAATAAAATCAAATATTTCAATCTAAATTCCAATAATATTTCAAAAATTCTTAAAAATTCAAACTTTTTCCAAAATTTAAAAATATTGCAAAAATTATTACAAAATCAAAAATTTAAAAATTTTTTCAAAATTCCAAAAATTATAATAAAATCAAAAATTTAAAATTTTTCAAAGTTCTAAAAATATTCCAAAATTCTTACAAAATCAAAAATTAAAACTCTTGCCGAAATTCTAAAAATATTGCAAAAATTATTACAAAATCAAAAATACAAACTTTTTCAAAATTCCAAAAATATTTAAAAAACTATAACAAATTCAAAAATTTCCATGTCCAATTTCATTTTAAATTACATTTACGTCATAAAAACAGCTACATTTTTTTTCCCAAAAAATTGGCTAAAAAATTAAATGAAATCATTTTTTGACACACTTGACATTATTTTTTGACAAACTTATAATGCCATAATTCTCTATAATAATAATAAAATATCATGTCATACGAACTATTAATTTTATTTTTTTCTAAGAAAACAGGGTAAAAAATAAATAAAAACCTTTCTTTTGACACACTTGACAACATTTTTTGACAAACTTATAATGCCATAATTCTCAATAATCATAATAAAATTTCATTTCAAACAAACAATGTTATTTTTTTCCAAAAATTAGGTAAAAAACTAAATAAAAATCTTTTGACACACTTGACAACATTTTTTTGACAAACCTATAATGCCATAATTCTCAATAATAATAATAAAACTTCTTTTCAAACAAACAATTAATTTTATTTTTTTTCCAAAAAATTGGGTAAAAAAATAAATAAAAATCTTTCTTTTGACACACTTGACAACTTTTTTTTGACAAACTTATAATGCAATAATCAAGATTTTGGTCTCACATACTAATCCCGACCATCAAGATTTCTCCAAATTCAATGTTCCTACTCGTAATCACTCAAAATGAGCGTTTTTTAAGCAAAAAATATGCAAATTTCCTTGTTTTGACACACTTGACGATTTTTTTGACACACTTCCGGTACAGTTATCAAACACATCGTCCTTTCGGCTCTTCCCATTGAGTAAACCTATTTTTAGAAAAAAAAAATTTTGAAATCCGTCCAGCGGTTTTCTAGATTTCGTCGGTTGTGACGGCCGGCCGGACGGCCCACAGACAGACACACATTTTTTTTTTTTGCTTTTTTAGAATCAGTAGGTCCTAAAACGTCGAGAAATGCCAAAAAAAGTGGGGGTAAGAATTTCACTTTGAGCTCATGAATGTAATACTTAGGTCTTTCAGACCGAAGTAAAATGAATTATATTAATCGGAATTCTGCAATGGGAATTTTCAATTAATTCCTATTCAAAAAATCTATTTCCAATACAATCCTATTCATTCCTGTTAAATATCTCTATTTTATTTTTCAACCGGAATGGATAGGATTCTATAGGAAATGTATATAAATAGGAATCAATTGGAAATTTCCATTGCAGAATTCCGATTAATCCTATTCATTCCTATTAAATCTTTTCCAGTTAAATCCTGTTAAATTCATAAGATTGTTTAATTTTTTTCGATTGTTCAATTGGAAATTTCCATTAGAATCCTACAGAACCTCTTTTCCTTTTGAGTCCCATTTATTCCGATTGGATTTTAATTGGTAGATCGAAGTCTTCCTATTAAACCAATTCAATCCGATTTAATCCTATTGAAATTATTTTGGATTTAATAGGATTCAATAGGTTTGAATTGGAATGTTTAACCAGGGAATCGAACACATCGTCCTTTCGGCTCTTCCTATTGAGTATACCGTTTTTTAGAAAAACATTTTTTGAAGTCCCTCCAGCGGCTTTCGAGATTTCGTCGGTTGTGATGGCCGGCCGGCAGACAGAAATATTTTTTTGTTGCTTTTTTAGAATCAATAGGTCCTAAAACGTCGAGAAATGCCCAAAAAAGTGGGGGTAAGAATTTCACTTTTGGCTCATGAAAGCATAATACTTAGGTTTTTTCAAAACCGAAGTAATATGTACCGTAAAGTGCCGATCATACCCAGGTATTCTAATGTCGCGTTCTTTGGCTTGATCGAAGAAGATTGATTTATTTATTTGCCAACGAACAACATAAAATAAATCAATCTACTTTTGTAAATGTAGTGGTAAATTGTTTTGACTTTTTCTTCTGTCAGTTGATATGTTGGGTTATGTTATGTTATGTTTACATTTGAAAATGATAGATTTTACGTTTTATCATTTTATTTGTAATAACTTTATTAATAATTAGTAATTTAAATATTTTAAATAATAATAAACTATTTTTAAGCAAAATAATAATAATAATTAAAATGGCGGGTTTTCTTTGTTTACATAAATTTGACAAATAAAAATAATATTTCAATGCATTTGTAAAATCTACCAAAAATTCTAGATTTTGGAAACTTGATCTAAATACAAAAAAAAGTAAAAAAAAATTTCAAAAAACAAACTTAATGAAAACGAACTAAAAAATAAATTTTGAATTGACACAACACGATGTTCCAAAGAAACAAAGCTTATATTCAAACGTTAAATCTTTTTATTAATACCTATGTTTGCTTTCAAACTGTAATAAAAAAAAAATATTTAAAAATCTTTTTAAACAATTTCACTCAGATGGCAAAATTAGATGTACAGACTAGAATACTATTTAACTCCAAGTTTTGTTAGATAAATAATTTTCTGTTACAGTTTTTTACAAAAAATAAAAGTGGGTGGTGCAGTCAGCGTATTACATCACATTTTGTATTATAAGTAATTTTATAATACTTTAAAATAGTTGAATTAAGTTTTAATATTTATACTTATTACTTAATTTAGATTTAGATTCTGCACATTTACTACATATTTATTGCCTTTCAGTACATCTAATTTTGCCATCTGAGTTAAATTGTTTCAAAAGATATTTAAATATTTATTTCCTTATTACGGTTTGAAAGCAAACATAGGTATTAATAAAAGATTTGACGTTTGAATATAACCTTTGTTTCTTTGGAACATCGTGTTGTGTCAATCCAAAATTTATTTTTTAGTTTTTAGTTCGTTTTTATTAAAAGTGTGTTTTTTAAAATTTTTTTTTATTTAGTTTTTATTTTATAGTGTTTAGCTTTTTGAGTCAATTTTTTGAATTTTATTTTACCTAAAAATAAGCTTACCACTTTAATATCACAGTAAATACATCTTCAGTTAAACCAGTAGTTAAATCACTTACCTAAAATTTAATCTTCTTTTCAAATTCAATAAATTCTTATAAAATATGCCGTAATGTTTTACTGCATAAACACAAACAACAAACGTTGGCTATAAATTATAACGTTTACTTACGTTTGCTAACAATTAGTCTTTACTAACCAGCGGCGTACGCAGGATTGAGCTATGGGGGGGGGGGGGTTTAGATTAAAAATTTAATTTAAGCTCCTTTTTTATACGAATCACTACTTTTGAGACTACGACGTGTTTTTGTATTAAAATCGGTTATCTCATAAACTATAAATCCTATGGATCTGAAATTTAAGATGCGTATAAAACTAACCTATCCACTGAAGATGACGGATACAAAAAAATAAAGTGGTTTCCGTTTGTTTTACGGGGTGCAATATGTAAGGTCTTTAAGAAAATACCTTTTTTTACCGAGTCAGGTAGGGTATCATATAAAAGGGCTTGAATTCAGTATCCCTTAAAAATGTATTTTATAACTTTTTACTGCACAGTTTTTTTGAATATTGAATAATAGCGTTTTTTCATGTTTTCCTTCCCCACTTAGTTCCGAACTTATTTAATGAAAAAACTTCAAAACTCTTAGAAAATATAGGAAAATACGAAAAATATAGGAAAGTGCAAAACACTCATAATCGTATTTATTAAGCGTGTGGAAATGAGAAGAGAAAACACCATTTAAAACTCAGCCATGTGAGATATCTTCTGAACGAGCACTTAATTCAAGAAACATTGTAACTATTTTTAGAATTTTGCAGTGCACAGTTTTTGAATTATTGTCAAACAAGTGCAACAAAAAGTTGTTCCCATCCCTTGGGTTTCGAGCTTAATTGACAGAAAAATTAGAAAAAATTCACAGAAAAGAGAAGTTTGATAAACTCTGAACGAAAACTACAGCGAAGTGTCACATAATTATTTTTCTGTAGTCTGAGGGGGTGAGATTGAGGAAGAGAGAAAACAAATCATTTTTGATCCTAACAAGTGGGGTGTCATAGGAAAGAGCACTTAATTTAAGAAACGTTGTAATTTTTTTTAGAATGTTAAGGTGCACAGGTTTTGAATCATTATCAAAAAAGTGCAACTGAAAGTTGGTCCGAAACCGGACGTCTTTCGCTCCGACAATCAACCTTTATACCTTCTTGCAAAACAAAAATCGCAATAGGGCGCTAATTAATAAAGGCCTCTCTGAAGAGGAAGCCATACAAGTCTGTGCCCTTACTAAAATCTTTGGCCGTGCTAACTTTGTTAAAGGTAGTATATACCTAAGGAGCTAACTCTGAAAGTTGTAGATAAAAGGAAGGTAACACCAAGATAAAAGGCAGGCATCAAGAGTCCGATTCGAGCATCGCACAACTCTCCAAAGGTGGCATCGTCTGGTGTCAAAGGATATTCACATAAGTTCTCTGCCCAGTGACCAGCCACACCATACGTTAGTGGACACCACAATGTCAGGAGTAAAATCGTACCTCCAACATTCAGCTAGGGTTTGCAGACCGGGTTTACCCGGTCTCAAAAACCCGGGTTTTTTGTAAAATATGAGAACCCGCCAACCCGGGTTTTTAACTAAAAACCCGGTCTTTTATTTCTTTCATTGAAACAAAAGCATATTTCAATTAGTATCCAATTTTATTTGCTTTAGTAGTATATGGGTTATTTGATTTTCTTGATATTATTTAGTAACTAATTACAATGTAATAATAAGTATTGTTCAATTACTTTTAGTCAGAGCGTGAACGTTAATTTTGGTAATGTGAGTGATACAAATTTTAATATAATAATAATTCTTAGTAAAATGAACGACTTGAGTGAGAATTTAAATTCATTGTATATCTTTTTTTGGATTGTATCCTTTATTTCACTATTATAGTAAAAATTATTTCATAAAAAAAAAACTATTATAGTTTATTTAAAAAATTTTAACTTTATTAATTACAACATGTTTCGGAATACAATATTCCATCTATAGGTATTTTTATACAATTCAATATTGCGTTGTATAAAAATTACTGTAGATGGAATATTGTATTCCGAAGCATGTTGTAATTAATAAAGTTAAAATTTTTTAAATAAACTATAACAGTTTTTTTATAAATATTTGTTTGCAATTATTTAATTTCAAAAATCTCACAATTTAGATGACATCACAAAAGAGTAGCGTGTGGAAGCATTTTACCAGAAACGAAAAGAAAGAAAAAGCAACATGCAAAATTTGTCTCAAACCAATTCAATGTAAAGGTGGTTAAACGTCAGCTTTAAAAAGGCACATCAGAACCATGATATTATAGCAATAACATGCGACGGTGCAAGTGTAAATCTTAAATTTGGCAGAGAATCTGAATCGGAAATCATCATTTGCATAAATCACAGTTTTCATTTGGCTGTTTTAGACGCTGTTTTAAAAAGTCACCCGTACGTAACTCATGTTTACAAAATTATGTCAAGAAATTAAGGATTTAATTAGGAGCTCGCATTAGTTTTAGATTGTAAGACTCGTTGGATCTCCATTTTAAATATGGTGGATCAATTCTTAATGTTATTTGAATGCATTAAACTTGCTTTAAAAGATCTTAATCATCTTAAGAAACTCGCTCAAATTGACCTAGAACTATTGAAAGATTTTCAAAATGCACTTTCACTAATTAAATTAGCTGTTGAAGCATTAGGGCGGGAGGATGCCACCCTGATTACAGCTGAAACCGTTATTATTTTTATGTTTAAAAAAAATGAAAATTTGCATTCAAATTTTGGACTTAAACTGCTAGATGCGCTCAAACTAAAAATTACAGATCGTAGAAATGTCAGTTTAATGTCATTGATATATTATCTAAGAGATCCGTCTAATTGTAACAAACACGCAAATATCCTTCCGTATAGTACAAAATCGCAGATATTGGAGTACGGAGGAAAATTGTTTAAAAGGTTATTTAATATTACATCAACAACTGCCGATGCTTTGCCAACTGAATGTCTCGATGTTTCAATTGAGCTATCAATGGCAGAAGAACTGAATTTGGCCATTTAAACTGCCTCTTTGCAGCACTCAAAACAAACTCATCAAGTTTCAAATTTATTTAAAAAAGAGTGCGCTATATTTGAGCTTTCAGGCGAAAGGACCAACAATTTAGAAAACCTGTATAAAGCTTTACTGTCAATATCGCCTACTTCGACTGACGCAGAAAGAGTATTCTCAATTACAGGGAATATTTGTACAAAAACTAGAGCTTGGGGGATGATGCAATGAATGCTTTAGTTTTTTTAAAATACTTTTTTTTGCGATACGATTAAAATTTTGCATAATATTACATATTAAAGTTAAGTGAATTTAACATTTTGTTTTTATTTATTTTACATATTATTATTATTTATTTCTTTACGTTTATTTATGTTACATATAATTTTATGAATAAAATTGAATTTCTGACTTCTTTTGAAATATTTTTGTTATTTTAAAGAAGTTTAACAAAACCCGGGTTAAACCCGGGTACCCGGGCTTAAGGATTTTCCAAACCCGTAAACCCGGGTTTTAAAATTTCCGGGCTTTTGCAAACCCTACATTCAGCGGAGTCACCAAGTGATCTCAAGTGATAGCGAAGGGTCACATAATTATTTTTCTGTATTTTGAGGGGTTGAGATTGAGGAAGAGTGAAAAAAAACCATTTTTGATCATAGCAAGTGGGGTGCCATAGGAAAGAGCACTTAATTTAAGAAATTTTAGAATTTTGCGGTGCACAGTTTTTGAATTCTCGTCAATTTTTATTGAATTGTTATGTAAAATCAATAATGTATATTTTCCAATTTAAAAGTTAGTGTAATTGTATATGTGGAGGTCCACACCAAAACGCTACATTTCCATTTTATTTAAAAAATAAATTGTGTACTTAGATCGACTCCAATTTCTGAATTCGATCGAAAACTCAAAAATTTATCTATGCTTAAATTAGAACTGTTTTTCCCCTTTGTAGAATAGAGCTTGCTTTAGACATAATGTAATCAGTGTAATGACGTAATCAAATTTTCTTGAACTGCGTCGGGAAAATGTAATAATGGAAATGTAGCGTTTTGGTGTGGACCTCCTCATATCTTCTTAGTTAGCTTAAACTCCTATTGCCAATATTTAACGAGATTTAATATTTTGTGTATAATTTGGATCAATTTTTAATTGACATTGCTATTGGCATTTACGCAGAAAAAATCATTTTTATGCGCCTAAGCGATATAAAAAGTCTACAACACAACTTCATTTAAATTATTTTTGTCAGTTTGTTCTTCTACGATTCGGAACTCTCGGCGAGCGAATTTTGTTCGCACTTGACCAACTTTTTTTATATTTTAAAGGTTAAAAAATAAAATAAAAAATCGGTATTTAACATTTAACACAATCGGTATTTTAATGTAATCTAAATAAATTTATGAATTATAATTAAAATTGAATTATAGATTAAATAATATCTATACATACACAAAATAACTACTGTTATTTATTATGAAATAAGGGATCTGATAGAGGCAATTATGTTTTTACTATAGTAAATTTAAATTCCATGTAGGTGTATCTGTATTAGAATGATTTTTTAACCGATTTGATGCAACATGGGGGGAGAGGGGGGTTGTCGAACCCCAGCAACCCCCCCTTGCGTACGCCACTGTTACTAACAAAACATTTTCTAAAAAGAAATGTTTGTTAGTATTTGTCGAAGTTCCGAAAATTTCCGATTTTAAATTCTTTTTATACAAATATCAAAACTCTCAAGCCTGATTGTTGACCCCATATGCAAAATACAATGAACCTTCCATATACTGAACCTCTAAACTTATTTAATATTGTATATTGTTTATGGTTCACGGTTTTTCTGTGCTAAAAAACAGTCAGGCTTTGCATTATGAGGATTTTGTTTGACAAATACAATACAAGTTTTCTTTTAACTTGCTGCAGCGCATTCAATTAACTCATATAAATAAGTGTAAATAACGATTATTAGTTATTACTCAAACAAATCGTAATTGAAAGACTTTTTTACAGGGATGCCAACTCTTAAACTTACTTCAACCGGAGAAAAAACATAATAGAGACTATACCCCCATATATTTTAAAAACTCACTGGAAAAGGTCAACTTTATTTTGAAATTTTAAAAAAAATATATTTAATAAAAAAAAAAATTTTTTTTATTAAACTCAGTTCCTTATTTTATGTTAATAAAACAAATAAACATAATATCCTTTCCTATAGTTTTCGTTTATCAACCAACTGGACTGGAATGATGTAAAATATTCTTTGCTTCTTATGTTTTCATTTCTTTTTAACCGACTTCAAAAAGAAGGAGGTTCTGTGTTTCACTGTAAGTTTTTTTATGTATGTTCACCGATTTCTCATAAACGGCTAGTGTGATTTGGATGATTTAAATTGTATTCTATTTGGGTTCATTCCGAGAGGGTCCCATAATTTTTTCTCAGGTGTGAAAAATACCGTTATTCAGAAAATTAAAAAAAAACATATTTTTAATGCATTTTCGCTGATTTCGTCAAAACATATTAATCTGTTTGGATGTTTTGGGCAGTATTATATTGCTATACTTGTCTAAGTTATCGTAAATAATTTTCTATGATGGGAAATATGTATGCCGTTTGTGCAAAAAATCGCAAAACCATAATTAATAGATTGTCACTGATGAAAGTTTTTCCGGTCTTTGAAGTTATTACTTTAAAAAACGCTTTCTAGCCGACATTTGCTTTATGACTACACTAAAAATAAAAAACAAAAAAAAATAGAACCGACTTCAGAAAAAACAAAAGAGGCACAAAAAAGTGAAAAATAATTCAATTGCGGCTTTTAGAGACAAAAATACGTTACATTTTGATTAATTTAATTATACCGTGCTATAGACAATAAAATTACGCTATTAAACAACGTTACTATATTAAAATCGTTACTTTTTATTATAATTATAATAGTAATTATATTTTAAAAGTTATTTGTAGTACAAAACTGTTCGAAGTCGGTGCCACATTGACGAAAAACTGACCAATATATCTCAGGCTTGGCACCGATTTCCACAGTTTTGTACTACAAATAACTTTTAAAATATAATTACTATTATAACAACTATAATAATTATAATAAAAAGTAACGATTTTAATATAGTAACGTTGTTTAACAGCGTAATTTTATTGTCTATAGCAAGGTATAATAATTAAATTAATCAAAATGTTACGTATTTTTGTCTATAAAAGCCACAATTAAATTATTTTTTACTCTTTTGTGCCTCTTTTATTTTTTTCTGATCGGCTCTATTTTTTCTTTAAATTTTTTGATTTTGGCATTGTTGACTAAAATTTGAAATGATTTAAGTATAAAGATTTTCGCTTTAATAAAATTTGACTTAAATATTAAATATTTTTATATTAATATAATTTAATTACTTACAATTACAAAACAGTCAGCACAAAGATGAATTAGTAGAATTAAATCGCTATCAAAATTAACCTATACGCACTACCGTAATTCATGAAAACTAATTAAAAACATATGAATATATAATTTGACGTTTTTTATAATTAATTGGTTAATTGCATCTATTATGTCATAAAGCAAAACCCCCGATATACCGGGGGTTTTGCATAAAGCACAAGTCTTCTTAAAACAGAACAAAATTTCAATGCGTTTACGATGCAAATTTGAAATATTTTGAAAAAAAACGGAGATTTTTATGCCAAAATCCGGTAACCGGAGAGCAGCATAAAAAACCTGAAACTCCGGGTGAAAACACCACAGTTGGCAACCTTGCTTTTTTACCCCATAATAACTTGACAGTCTTGATCAGCTGATTTGTATAACGAAAAACTTTAAATAATTGTTATTTCTTTCAAATCAAGATTTTTTTGTGTTGTTTTTAAGTTGCATTTACTATAGTTGCTTTATTATCATTATTGCAATAAAATTTAATACATAACTACTCATTTCTAATTATCATTGCTCTATCTGTCAAATACATACACCAATATAACGATTTGAAGATAAAGAAAAAGGGTCTATAAGCTTTGATATTAAATCGAAATGTCATACCTTGATTTATTTTTTGTGTTCATTAATTATAATGTAAGGCCTTTTATCCATATAAAATGACACAAACATGTATGATGTCTATGATTATAATGATATACACAGTATTACCAAAATTCCTTCGCTCAAAATGGGTCAACCAGATTATGAGGATTTCAGTGAAATTGTTTAAGGTCTTTCACAGTAAAGAAAAATTTGATTTTTTTTTCTTCAGTTTTATAAAGTTTTTTGCTTTAAAACTTTTAGAAATACGTACTGACTGCTTCAACAAACTTGTCTTTTAAATTTGGGATCAATCACATAATGGGTGAAGTTACTGAAAAATGGATCACAAAATTCCACCCAACACAGCTGTCAAAAGTCAAGTTAAATAAAAGTGTGTAGAAAGTGTGTAATAAAAGTGTGTAATAATAATAATAATAAATTAATCTTTTTTGCCAAGAACACAAACTGACAGCTAATTTTTTTGATCTCAGATCAATTTTTTTTTGCCATAAGCAGTATTGAAGATGGTAGCATGCAAAATCAGTCAACCGTATAAAGGGTGCAAAGCCTGTTAAATCATATGGCCAAATATGGTAACCATAGAACTTCGGTTACAAAATTTGATTACTTGTACTGTACAGTATTTAAACATATAGTAGAATTTTTTTACCAATGAATTTTTGACAGATAGCACGCAGCAAGAGATAAAAGATGAGACAAAATTTAAAACGGAGATGTATTATTTATTTTGGGATAAATTTGTTTTGAAACAATTAGGTCGTGTTCTTTGGCTTGATCGAAAAAAATTGATTTATTTGCTTGCCTGTTCGTTGGCAATGTAGATTGTTCTTTATATGAGCTGATGTATATATGATGTGGGTTCACTCACTTCAATTAACAACTGCAATAAATATTGTTACTATTTAAACACTTTATTATATAAATAATATTATACACAGATTAAATGTATTAGGTGTTATTCGCACCACGCGTCCACATGTTCTCTCTATTTATTATTTCTAATGTTGTCACCCTACTTCTTTAATTCATTACATTTACCCTTTTTCTTTTAAATTTTACATTTACAAAATTTAAAGTTTCAAAGATTAAAGTTTCAATTTGACAAATCAATTGTATCTCAAATGCTATGGCTTATCAAACTAAAATTTAAATAGTATTCCTTCATGGCAATTATTTCTTATTGACATTAATTTAAACAATATTTAATTGATTTCCTTATTTATCATTCAATACTTAAAATTTCTATAAACTAATAAGAACTGTTCCAGTTCATTTCTAGTGTAAAAAATAATTGTTCTTTATACAAATGAATCTCATAATGTTATAATATAATGTATGTTATATAACAGAGGTGGCCAAGCTTCACTACACGTGGAGCCGCAGTACAATAATCTCTCGTTACGAGAGCCAACATATAAAATAGAAAATTTCAAAAGTATCAGTTGTTTGGAAATATTTATTTTATTGATAAAACAAATATGTACTTATGGTTATAAATACATACAAATACATATTTAAATTTTGTTACATGACATGCTTGCTGGTAGATGGCATGCTTGTTCGTAACTTGGCCGTGAATTTTCTGAAATCTGGTTCATAGTTAGTTAGCGCAGTACAAATTAATTCCGTTAAATGCTCATTTGTAAGTTGTGAACGGTGGTTTGATTTTATAAACTTCATTGTTGGAAAAAGTGATTCACAACAATATGTTGTACCGAATATGGACAGTAATCTGGCAGCAGCTTTTTTCAAATTGAGGTACTTTGATTGAGACACTAGTTTCCAAAACTCCTTTGATTTCATCTTGAAAACTCATCTGATCATTGATCTTCCTGTAGCTCTAGTAATTCCATTTCTCGTGAGGCATTGCCAAATTCAAAATATAACAAGGAATCGATAAGCCCTCGTTTAATAATGTCAATCTCGAATAGATTTACAAGTAAATTAAGAGAAATATTCAGGTCATTAAATCGCAAGTGAAAGACTTTTAATAATTCTGCTAATTTACTGTCGTATTCACTCAGTTTGTTATCATAACTTTTAGAGAGTCTGTTCTTCAGACGAGGAAAGTGGTTGAACCCTTTTGTTGTTAAATCTCGTTGAAAAAGTTGAATTTTTTTAATAAAACTCAGAATCGTTTGAATAAGATCAGTAATAACTTTATCTTTTCCTTGAAATGCTAGGTTGAGATTGCAGATGCTCCATTATATCAGTCAAAAACATACAGTCATTAATCCATTCATGATCCTTTAATTCCAGATAGTGTTTTCTTTTTCTTTGAGGAAATTTCTGATAGGTTCCATTAAATCAACAAATCGGCTTAGAACATTATAACCATCGCACAAGGCAGTAAAATGTTATATCTTAAGGATGATCTTCAAGGTCCAGTGATTCGATAAAGTTCTTGAATTGGCGATGGGTTTTTGAATTCGTGCGAATATAGTTCACAATTTGTAGCACAGTTTTTATTACGTTTTCGCATTTAAAAATATTTTGCATCTAAATGTTCACGACGAACAATGCAATGAAGTGGCAAAAATTCGGGTTTTCTTGGATCATTTTTATTAGACCAATAAGGCCTACATTTTTTTTAACATTGCAGGTGCTTCGTCAGTTGCTACACTTACCAAATTATTCAGTGGAATACCTGTATCTAAGAATATATTATCAAGGGCACTCTTAATATCAATACCACGAGTAGTATTTTTAAGTGCTACCAAATCCAATAGTTCTTCCTTTACGATTAAAGATTCGGAAACGTATCGGATAAATACAGCTAACTGTGGGGTGTCTTGTGTATCGATTGATTTGTCAAGGGGTAAGCTGAAAGCTACACTATTTTTTACATATACTTGTAACCGCTGTAAATATCTTTACTTATTTCCGTAATACGTAGCTCAGTAGTATGACGTGATACTGGAACATTGCTAATTAATCTGTGCAATTTAATATTTAAAGGATCCAGCATTTTAAAGGATCAATCATAGAAAAACAAACGAATCCAAAAGGAAAGACTTTTGATTTTGAGAAAGATTTTTGTGCATTAATTTGAGACAAATACGAAGTAAAGTAGTATCAAACTAAAACAAAGCCGCAAAAAACTCCAACTCCATTATATTAAACAGCATTATAAATTATGTGTATTACTTCTAATTTTGTTACAGTTTTTATGAATTATTTAATTTTTTTATTTCTTTTCGAGAGCCGCATTTATTCTTTCAAAGAGCCGCATGCGGCTCGCGAGCCGCGGTTTGGCCATGTGTGTTATATAATCTTGCAAAAAGTTAGGTAGGTCTGTGCTTTCTGTCCGATCATTGTTACTATCGTCTTTCGTTGGGCTAGTTGGTTGAACCTCATCTAGTTTCCCGGCTGTTATCTAACTCTTCTGTATTGTCCAATCTAGTGTTGTTCTCAGAATCCAATAAAGAACTTCGTTCGTTAAATCGTTTCACTTGATCCGATCTTTTAATGAACTGTTTTCCTTCATTGATTTCTATTCTTACCATTTTACCCTTTCTTTCAACAACTTTATATCTGTCTTTCTCGTAATTTGTGGAAAGTTTGTTTTCTAGTCGCTCAGCTTGTCTGAGTACCACGTCACCCTCTTTACCTTCTGATTTAATGGCTTTTCTCTTTTGGTCAATGTAGAGTTTTCTCTTCAATTTATCTTCCGAATTATGATCTCTTATGTCTTCATCGTATATTTCAATTTATTTTCTTAAAGCCGGTATTTTATCTCTAAGTTCTCTTTTAAACATTGCTTAGGCTGGGCTGATGCCTGCTGAAGGATGCGTTGAGTTGGCATATAAAGATAGCCAGTCATCCAATGTTTCTTTCCAATCTTGTTTTTACAATTGCGCAATTTTGAGTTGTTTCACTAGCGAACGATTTTGTCTTTCCACAATTCCATTTGATGATGGAGAGTACGGTATGGTATGCTTTAGCATTATATTGTTCATTTTACAGTAGTCGCTGAACTCGGTACTTCGAAATTGCGGTCCATTGTCTGTGATTAAGATCTCTGGAAGACGAAATCTTGTGAACAATTTTTTCAATAGTGCAATTGTTTTAACACTTGTTGTTGTCTTCATCGGCTCAACAACTACGTATTTGCTATATTCATCGATTATAACTAGTAGATTGTCTCCCGATGGTAATGGTCTTAGAAAATCAGCTCTTACTTGACTCCAGCTTTGTTGTGGTAATTCAGTTATGTATAGTGGTTCAGGATTATTCTGTTTACCTACTATCTGACAACTTTCACAGGTTTTTACAAATTGAATTGCGTCTTTATCTATATTGTACCACCAAACATTTTTTTTCGTAGTCTCCTCTTCATCATTTCTTCACCAGGATGACCTTCGTGTGCCAGTGTGAGTATTTGGTTTTGTAATGTCTTTGGAATTACGATTCGATCTTGACGTATTATAATACCGTTACTTTCGCTGAATTCATCCGCAAATCTTTTGTAATGAGAGATATTTTCGTTCCATTTGTTATATTTTAAAGCTTCCTTTAATGATAATAGCTCCGAATCTAACAAAGTTTTGTCTCTAATGTCCTCGATTGTTAGAGCTTTTGGTTTGGCCATTTGCATAATTGAATTTATATACATTTTTCCTTTTTCATCGAACGTTTTATCCGTGTTTGTGCAGAGTCTCGATAGCGGATCTGCAATATTTTTTTTACCGGGCTGGTAGATGACTTTGAAATCAAAAGATTGTAGTCTCAATACCCATCTTTCTATTCGAGCACATGGTTTAGATGTCGGTTTGAATAGTGTTTCTAGAGCTTTGTGATCCGTTATGAGATCAAACCTTTTCCCTGTTACGTGCATCTTAAATTTTTCAACGGCCCATACTATTGCTAACGCTTCTTTTTCACCTTGATAATACTTTCTTTCCGTTTCTGTTAAACCTTTTGAAGCATAAGCGATGACTCGATGCTGATTACCCTTTTGTTGAATTGAAACCACACCTAATCCCACTGGATTTGCGTCTGCGATAATAGTTGTCTTGTCCTTGGGATCATAAAATCCTAATGTTGATTCCTTTATTATCAATTCCTTTAATTTGTTAAAGTTTTCTTGTTGTTCTTTGTTCCAGATGAAATTACAGTTTTTCCGTGTAATTTTCTTTAGCGGCTCTGATAGTGTGGCTAGGTTAGGAATGAATTTACCTACGTAGTTAAGTAGTCCCAAAAACCTTCGAACCTCCTCTTTGCTTTCTGGAGCTCTGAACGATTTAATCGACTTTATTCTGTCTTCCGTTGGCTTTATGCCATTGTTTGATATAAGATGACCCATAAATTCTATTTCCGTATTGGCATTTCTTCTCATTTAAGATTATACCATTCTCATTTAAGATATTTGAAAATTTCTTGAGTCTTTCTTTGTGTTCTGTTTCATTTTCACCAGATACCAAGATGTCATCAATGTAAATCCATACTCCCTCTATACCGATGAATAGGTTTTCCATAATTCTTTTAAAAATTTCGCTTGCGCAGTTTAATCCAAACATGAGTCGTTTAAATCTGTAAACACCCTCATGTGTGACAAAAGTAGTTATTTCGCGAAATGATGGTATAATTTCAACTTGCTGGAAGGCATTCTTTACACTAGTTTTGACAATATGACACTTTTAGATAAGTTTGGCATGATGTCATCAAAAGTTGGAAGTGGATGCATTTCTCTTTTGATTGCCTGATTAGCTCTACGCATATCAATGCATAATCGTACATCCTTTCCTTGGTCTTTTGGCGTAACAACCAGTGGGGATAACCATCTTGAAGTTCCATCAGCTTTTTCAATGATGTCATTCCAATAGTTCCGCTAGCCTTTCTGAAACTTTTTCTTTTAACGGTATGGGAATTCTTCGATATGGTTGACGTTCTGCAGTTACCGTCTTGTCAATTTGGATATCTATTTGTATTCCTTTTAACTTTCCAATTTTATTTGATGAGTTTACCGAATTTCTAACACTATTAACGTCGAATGATGCTATTTTGAGGTTGATTGCGGTTTCGCAACTCATTAAAGAAGATCCTTGTCCTTATACTATGTACAAATCAATTTCCTTAATCCTTTCTTTGTATTCAATAGTCGTACGCACTACGTTGATAACTCTATTTTGACTGTTATATCCCTTAAGCTCGCGATCAAAACTATCTAAGCAATATAAAGCTTTGATTCCCATTTCCTTGGCTCTGTTCCATGTGTGTTCACTTATTAGATTTACTCGAGCACCAGTGTCTATCATAGCTTTTATTTTTACTCCACCGGGTGGAACGGGAGTAAGAATAAGTTTGAGGCATGATGCTGCTGATTTCATCTGAAAACTGTTGATGACGATATTTGTAAAAAATAACGAGGTCAGCAACAGTGCGACGATGTTGTAGGGAATCAAGTTTTGATGTCAAAGTTCGATCACCCACAATTCGTATAGCCCGCTTTTGAACAGAGTCCAAGAGGGCCAAGATGGAAACAGAAGCAGTACCCCAAACTTGACAACAGTACTCCATACAGGGACGAATATAGGACTTATAAACATGGAGCAATTGGTATGGAGTGAAAATTTTTTTGCATCTATTTAGGAGGCCGAGTTTTTTAGACGCGCTTTTTGCCATCGCCATTACATGATCGTTCCAGAGTAGGTCATTTGAAACTGTGACACCCAATAAACGAATGCTTTTACATTCACCTATTGGTTCATCACACATACTGAATAAAATATCTTTGGGGAACTCGGTCTTTGATCTGGAAACAATCAACAGCTGTGTTTTGGTAGAGTTGAAATTGACCAGGTTTTGGTCACCCCAATCGGCGACATTTTTTAGGTCTTTATTCACGTTTATGGCAGCGTCTCTCCGGGCGGGATTAATTTGTTCGTGCATTTTACCTTTTGAAGGAAGGGGCTCGAACGACTTGTGCAGAGTACTATCATCTGCAAAACTATTTATTGGATTGCTGGTGATTTTCAACAATTCGTTAATATAAATCAAAAATAGGGTTGGGGACAATACTGAGCTTTGAGGTACACCAGCGTTAATTAGTTTAGACTCAGAAGAAAATCCGTCTAAGGAGACCGAAATGTATCGGTTGGATAGAAAATTTTGAATCAGCTTCACAATATTTGGATGAAAACCATACGCAACGAGCTTGTGGATCAAGTTGGCATGCCGGACTCGTTCTAATGCCTTGGAGATGTCTTAAGCGATAACGTATGTTTCACCACCATTATCAAGTATGCTGTTCCAACAATGCGCTACATAGTTTAATAGATCGGTAGTTGATCTTTTGTTTCGAAAACCGTATTGGCTGTCGGATATTAAATGATTTTCTTCCAGAAATTTTGAAATATGTGTATTAATATAATGCTCGTAGATTGGATAGGACCGATAGTAAAGCTATTGGCCTATAATTTGAGATATCGGATTTTGGTCCCTTTTTGGGGACGGGCTGGACATTTGCCAACTTCCAGCACGAGGGAAATATACCAGATTTGTAGGATTGGTAGAATATTTTTGTTAAAGTTGGTGCAAGTTCCTTAGAAAAGGTTTTTAAAATGATGGGTGGAATATTGTCCATTTCTGAGGCTTTGTTGATGTTTAACCCCTTTAAAAGTTTGGCGATTATTTTGGGTTTGAAGTGGAGTTCATTCATATTATGTCCTTATGATATGTCTTTAGGAGTTTCCAAAACAGTGGAGTTCAGAGCAAAGCGTTCAGCGAACAAGTTAACTTTTCTTGCGGGATCATTGACGATTAAATCACCATCAATAATAGGGGGAATAGAAGATTTTGTACCAGAATTTAAAGAATTGATGGCACTGTAGAAACTCTTGTCAGAAATAGACATAGACGTAAGTTTTGAAGCTTTCGCTCTGTCAATTTCAGACTTTTCGTTTGAGATAATCTGGTTAGATATTTTGTTGCCCTTTAGATATTGGGATCGATTAGCGGGAGTTTTGTTATGAATCTATATGTTAAATGATCTACGTTTGTTTCTAAGTGCCGCTTTGGCAGCCTTCGAATACAATTATTTTTGTTTGGGTTTTACAATGGAAAAAGGGACGAATTTATTGATAGCAAATTGGATGGTTTCTGTAAAGTTTTGAGCAGAAACATTTACATTATCAGTGTAAAAACAATGACGGTCGAAAGGGAAACCACGGCAAAAATTTTAAAGACAACTCTTATCCATTTTTGAGTAGTGAAATATTTTACGGGGTTTGGGAGCTGTAGTTTTAAGTAAATCAGTTTTGATAACTGATGAAATTAAATAATGATTAGCTGGAGTTAATCCAGCTTTGATAAGAATTTGGTCCAACTTATCATTCCACATCCGACTGGCTTGTTTTAATCCATACAAAGATTTTTTAGAAGACTTACTTTTGTACCATGCTAAAAACCTTCTGGCTGAGACATGTAAATTTCCTCTTTTAAATCACCATGGAGGAAGGCAGTGACTGCATCCATCTGATCGATATCAAGATCATGTTTAGCTGCTAATAATATCAGGAATCTTAAGGAACTGAATCGTAGCACTGGAGAATATATCTCATCGTAGTCGATTCCTGGTCGTTGAGCACATTCTTTAACAACTAATCTGGCCTTGTAGGATAAAATTTACCCTCTGAATCGCGTTTGGTTTTAAACACCCATTTACTGGCGATTGGTTTTTTCATTGCTGGTAAATCGGTCAATACCCATGTCTTGTTTTCATTTAAAGCTTTTTATTTCTTCTTCCATTGCTTTTTCCCAAAAATGCTTATCAGGTCTACTTAACGCCTCATTAACAGTTATTGAATCTTCTGGTACTGAATTACTTGACATAAGCATAACGTAATCATCAAAATTAACAGGTTGTGCTATTCTAGAAGATCTTCTAGTAGCTACATCAACATTTTCCAAAATTCTATTTGTTGTTGACGGAACAATAAAGGACCTGAATTTTGTATACTATCATTATATTCGTTGTCGCTGCTGTCAGGTGTAACATACGGTGTTACATCAAAATCTGTATTGTTTGATTCATCAGACTCGTTATTCAAATTGTTATCGATTAATGTTTCGGATGATAAATTAACATCATTCATTGAATCATTAACATCACATTGAATCATTAATCATTCAATGATATCGTTGATTTTATCATCTGGGAACATATAAAAATAATTAGAATTATTGTCATCACAAATTACCTGTTTTTCCAAATATAGTTGGTTTTCCAAAAATATGACATTTCGGCTCATTAAAACGTGATGTTTTTTACATGGTTGTATAATCTGAATCCTTTGACATTTTCAGAGTGGCCAATAAAAATACATTCTTCGGATTTTGGATCCAACTTCTTTCGTTTGACTTTTGGTATGTGTACCATAGCTTTACACTAGAGGACTCGTAAATTACACTAGTTTACAAGAAAAATCTCCCGAAATAAAACCCAACTTTTCTTATAGATTTGGACCTCCTGAACACGAATATCATATTCATTTTTTTTGGTTAGCTCTTGTTTTTGAGATATTCACGAAAAACCAAATTTTTTGGTGATCAAAAATGTTGTTTCGGTTTTTGGGTCTCATATTTTACAAAACAAACAAATTAAATATATTAATAAAACCAATGCATAGTAAATATGCCAACAAACATTTTGAGTTAAATTTTGTAAAATCCGTTAAGGATTCTGGAAGTTACAGTCGAAAAAAGTTGAAAAAATACGAAAAATTCACGTTTTTTTTTAAATTTTTCCATTTTTAACACCATAAATTTTGAACAAATAAGGACATCAATTTTTTTTAATTCCTTGGAGCCTATAGTTGCTTCAATTTTCTTTCTTTTAAGCTAAAAGATACGAATGTTGGTGCAGTTTGCACCAAGTTATTCAAGTTTTCCCAAAAAAAGTCAAAACTCAAAATTTGGAAAAAATAGTTTTTTACTTAATTTATTGTGCTATAAATAATAATTTTAAATGTTCAGTCGTTCTCAAAAATCAGTAAAGAATTATTTAAACATAGTAAAGTATAATTTCCATTTTTGTTTTCGAAGTTGGGAATTATGAGACGTATATAGAAAAATATAAACAAAAGATAATGAATTGTGAGGAGAGGCAAAACATCATAACATCAGAACTATTTAAGTTAGTTCAAGCACCATAAAGTTAAGCCCCTATTTATGTCTATTAACACCTGTAAGGTTTGTTTCTTTTCTGTTTTTGGTTTTTTGATAATGTAAATTTTTTTCTATCACCGCCCACCTTGTGTTACTCCTTACGTTTATGATCATTTTAAGTTTAATTTAAGAAAGCAATTACTTCTCCTTTTTAATAGTTTTTCGGTTTTGCCAACTTTTGTTTAATTAGTTTAATTTCTTTTTAAGTAGATAGTTGTCGTATTAGTGGCAAATATAATCTCTCTGAGGATAAATTTAATTCCAAACATTCAAGTA
Source organism: Diogma glabrata (assembly GCA_963693315.1). Taxonomy (NCBI): domain Eukaryota; kingdom Metazoa; phylum Arthropoda; class Insecta; order Diptera; family Cylindrotomidae; genus Diogma; species Diogma glabrata. The sequence goes on from OY856187.1 coordinate 180,330,901, forward strand.
AAAATATTAATTAAAAACGAAAAAATATTACAAATATAAATTTTAAATAGTGTATTGTTTTTAAAAATCAATAAATCAATAGTGATAGGCAGCTATAAGCAAAACAACATAAATTGTTAGTAAAGTGTAAGGTCAAGTTTATTTAAATGGCGTCGTCAAGAATTTTCAAGTGTAAAAATAGCCCAAATTCGTTTTGTTTTATTTGTGGAAGTAACATAATACATACTGCTAAAAGAATCACCCCATTTATAAGAACTGCCTATCTTCATTACAAACTGATAGTTTCCAACTCCTAAAATAAATCCGAGGTGGGAGGAGCTAGATCATGTCAAAAAACTTCACAAAAAAATCTCAATTTCGAGAAAAACCATATATAATTGAATATATCTTTTGTCCAAAAAAGACATTTCATAATCAACTAACTGATATTTGTCAACTCCTAAAATAAGTTCGAGGTGTGAGGAGCTAGATCATGTTAAAAAACTTCACAAAAAAAATCTCAATTTCGAGAAAAATCATATAAAAATAAAATACAACTTTTGTAAAAAAAAGACATTTCATAATCAATTAACTGATATTTGCCAACTCCTAAAATAAGTCCGAGGTGGAAGGAGCTAGATCATGTCAAAAAATTTCGCAAAAAAAATCTCAATTTCGAGAAAAATCATATACAAATAAAATACAACTTTTGTCAAAAAAAGACATTTCATAATCAACTAACTGATATTTTCCAACTCCTAAAATAATCCCAAAGTAGGAGTTAGATCTAATACGAAAACAACCTATATATAAATCAATTATGTTGCAGAGTTTAAATTATTCTTATAGTTAAATTTTTTTTCCAAATTTTGAGTTTTGACTTTCTTTGGGAAAACTTGAATAAGTTGGTGCAAACTGCACCAATATTCGTATCTTTTAACTTAAAAGAAAGAAAATTGAAGCTACTATAGGCTCCAAGGAATTAAAAAAAATTGGTGTCTTCATTTGTTCAAAATTTATGGTGTTGAAAATGGAAAAATTTAAAAAAAAACGTGAATTTTTCGTATTTTTTCAACTTTTTTCGACTGTAACTTCCAGAATCCTTAACGGATTTTTACAAAATATAACTCAAAATGTTTGTTGGCATATTTACTATGCATTTGTTTTATTAATATATTTAATTTGTTTGTTTTGTAAAATATGAGATCCAAAAACCGAAACAACATTTTTGATCACCGAAAAAATTGGTTTTTCGTGAATATCTCGAAAACAAGAGCTAACCAAAAAAAATGAATATGATATTCGTGTTCAGAAGGTCCAAATCCATAAGAAAAGTTGGGTTTTATTCAGGGAGACAAAAAAAGTTCAAAATTTGTAAACTAGTTTTATTAATATCCGCGGTTCGTTTCCAGCCCAAATTTTTTGTCAAGTTTGGCATCAATAAGCATGCGTCGAGCCTTTTCAACAAGAGTTCTGTTCATTCTCTCGGCCACTCGATTTTGTTCCGGTGTGTACGGTATAGTTGTCTGATGTTGAATACCACAATTACGCACAAAAATGGAAAATGCTTCATTACAGTACTCAGTTCCATTGTCACTTCGTAGACACTTGATTCGTTTGCCAATTTGGTTTTCTACGAAATCCTTGAATTCTGCAAACTTAGTTTTTGCTTCGGATGTTTTTTTTCAAAAAATAAATAAAACTTTCCTCGAAAAATCGTCAATAAATGTTATGAAGTAACGTGAAGTGCCAATTGAATCTACTTGAATAGGGCCACACAAATCAGAAAGAATTAATTCCAAAAACCCTGTGGTTTCTGTTGTAGAATAACCAAATGGAATTCTTGTGTGTTTCCTTTTGATGCACGTTTCACATTGATTAGATATTTTTGCATTACAGCGATTTTCTATAAATCTTAACCTTTTAACATTTTTATAATTTAAATGTCCTAGCCTCCTATGCCACAATTCAAGATCTGACATTGACTTTGTTGAAAGTGCATTTTGATTTTGCATTGAACGATCCAATTTATACATATTGCCGACCATACTTCCTGTTGCAACCAAATAATTATTTTTATTATAAATTCGTCATCCTTTCCTGTCAAATTGAACAGAATGTCCACCACTGATCATTTTACTAAGGGCCGATTGTATGAATGCGGATAGAAGATAAATCCTCGGATTAATCGTCGTTTGTATTGTATGAATCAGGATAGATTAAAAAATCTATCCGAGGATTGTTGATATCCTTTGATCTATTTTCTATTTTTCTTCTATAAAACAAAGGATAAATCTTTTTTCTTGACATGCGCATAGCAGAAAACTTTTGTTTTGAATTTGTGGTTATTGCTGAATTTAAATTTCTGCGTTTCAAAAATTTGGTTTTTGATATAAATTAAAGGTAAAATAAATAATATTTTCATATATAATATCACGAGTCGTCAAATAATAGTCGATTATTTTCATAATCATTATTACGAATGTCAATTGAGGTCCCGAGTGCGCGTAGCGCACGAGGGAAATTTTTAACCTCAAATGGCATGAGTGGTAATGTTGAAAAATAATCGACTAATAATTTGGTGACGAGTTGTATTTAGCAGACAATTTAACGAACAGAAATAGTAACATTATTTCATACAACATAATCATACATAATAAAATATTATTTCATCTTAGTAGGCGCATAAATGTTATAAATTTGTAATTTATTTTTGACAAATAAACATAAACATGCAATCATTTATGAATGAAAACGGACATTTTTACTATTTGCAAATTGCATTTTCACATAATTTTGTATGTGAATTTTTGTTTTAAATTAATATATTAAGTAGGCCAAAAATATTCGAAAATATTCTCTGTTCCTTCCCACCAGAGAAAAATAATCGAAACAATTCGTTTTGATTTGTTAAAAAATAGTAAATGAAGCGTTTTTATTGGACCTTATCGAAACTTTATTTAGTGAGTTGAGTTGTCAATATAATTTTAATATATTCAATTTCAAGTTTGAAATAATGTTTTTTAATTTATAATTACATTTATTTAATAGAAAAGTAAAAGAAAAAGTATTGCCATTTATAAAAAAATGCTATAAACTGCAATAAAAACAAAAATAAAAATGAATCTATCCGTGTTCATACAATCGACGAAAAAAAAAAATCCTCGGATGAAGTTAGAATTTTATCCTCGGATTTTTTTCTATCCATACTTGTTCATACAATCGGACCTAACTGATAATACATTTGCGCACAATTCTGGAATGTATAAAACGTCACACACATTAACTTTTTTAACAGAATCTTTTACTAAAATGTCTAATTCAACTTTTCCTACAGCAACTACATTTAACTTGGTTTTGTTCGCAATAATAACTTCACCATTTTTTGTTTCGGTGACATCTGTGAGCCAATCAAGGTTCATTGTTATATGGGTAGAAGCTCCTGAGTCTATAAACCAATCACTGTTATCAATTGTATTAACAGTAAACGCCGTATATAAAGAATTATGAACATCCTTCTTTGACTTGTTTTTTTCTGGACATTTTTGTTTCGTTATGTTGTTGTTTTTTGATGGACAATTGCTAGCTATATGACCGTAATTACTGTTAAAAAATATAATCCGGCTTCCTTCCTTTTTTAGTTTTACTTCGTTTTTACGTTTTTAATATAATAAAAAACAATTACAAATTTTACGTTTTGTTTATTTTAATTAACTCAACACGTTACACTTTATTTTTACAAGGAAGACAATTCACCATCTTGATTTTTTTACAACAATATAAATTTTGATACAGTAACAATACTGAAAGCTTTTCTTAAAATAATTAAAAAAATCGTTATTTTAAATTCAAAAACAATAAAGAAAGAAATTATTATATTTCAACACCTTCCCTTAATAATTTGCTTTTTTTTTTTTTAAGTAAAGAATGTATTAAACAAATAAACTACTTTACTAAATTATTTTTATATTTTTCAAATTTTACTCTACCCAACGCCTTAGTAAATATATCAGCTACCTGCTCTTCAGTTGGACAGTAGAATATTTTAATTAGCCCTTCATTTACCTTCTCGTTTATAAAGTGATACCTTACATCAATATGTTTGCTTCTTCGGTTAACCACTCCGTTTTTAATTAATTTGATCGTGCTTTGGTTATCTACATGTAGACTTACAGATATTATTTTATTTGTGAACTCTTCAATCAATGACTTTAAATGTAGTAGTTCACGACAGCAATCTGCAGCAGCTATGTATTCTGCCTCTGTACTAGACAATGCTACTATTTGCTGTTTTTTTGAGCACCAACTAACAGGTCCACCACAATATAATATGACATAACCACTTGTACTTTTTCGATCTGTATCATTTGCGTAGTCTGAATCACAATATGCTGCTAACTCATCTGATTTGCCATTATTCGAATACTCAATTCCTGTATTCAGAGTACCATTTAAATATCTCAGCATTCGTTTTACATTGTTTATGTCATTATTTTTAGGGTTTTCTACATGTCTGCTTCCAAATCCAATTTACATATGTAAATAAAAATGTTCATATATTAGGATATTATAACTTTTTTTTAAAATTTAACATGTGCGAACGGTTGACATTACTATGCAATATAACAATGAACTGGCTAATTTAAATGATACAAAGTAAAATCTACTTATGCACCACTAAATTTTTAGGTTCATTTCACCGTATTATTTATTTTTTATTTTTTGTTTTAGTTTATTTAGTAATGATTTTGCAACTGAAAAGCAAAACTTTTTTTAAATGGTTTCAGTGAGAGTTTGTTAAATCTTTTTTATAGTAAATAATGGATTGTTAAGGTGTTGTGTGGCCATGTGGTGCTGAGTTAAAAGTATTAAATATATTTAATAATTTAAACAGTTAATATTACTGCAAATGTGGTATATTATTCTATGTGATATCTTATGTCGTTTTCTTTTTGCCAGAGCAGAAAGAGTTATTTTTTTTTCATAAAAAGAATATGACAGAATTCGATCTAGTTTTGTAGTTGTGTTTGTGAAACTATCATTTAATGTTTTAGTAATTAATTGTATTTAATTAAATAATTTGTATTAGTTTTTAATTTAAAACACGATTTAAACATAAGATTTATTTGTGCAACTCTGTGCAACAACTTGCTCTACGAAAAAATCTAGATTTATTTTCAGAGCAAAAAGAGTGCTTTTTTTTGTCAAATAGAATACGTAATGTCAAAAAAATCGATCTAGATCGAAAATGGGCGTGTTTAGAGCAATTTTTTTGGTAAAAAGAAAACGACATTATACTACTTTACTTTAGTAAAAATATACAATACAAACAAAAAAATTAAAGTATATAGGTACGCCCGGGGAGGAAGATATGCATTGATTATAAAGCATGCATTGAAAATTGCATGTAAAATTCAACAAACAGTTGTCTGTTTTTCAATGGACATGTGGTTTGAATTTGAGTGTATTAACAAAACATGTTTCTTTTAACAATGCTTACAAGCTGTTCGTTGATTTCTGTTGTTAAACAAAATAAATGAAAACTAAAATTATAATAAAAATTTGAAGGCGAATGGTTTGAAATTTAGTGGACCTAATGTAAATACCGTAAAAGTGCGATTTGTGAAATATAAACACAGATTTTAAACAATAGTTCAAAAAGTTTCTGTTTGTTTCAAGCAAAATGCGTAAAATGTGTGAAATTATAGTTTTGTAGAGACAAAACATACATTTTACACGCAAAAACACATATACATCTACACTCATAAAAATACCGATATTTTATAAAATATAAAATTTATTATCTTTAAAATTTAATATCAATTAAACGATCAAGCTGATCATATCTAAATATAAAATATAAAAATATAATTTGTAAAATAAAGTTCAATCAATGTGTTAAATAAATAACTGAAATAAAAAGGATTATTAAAAATTAAAGTTTATAGTTATTCAAAATACAAACTATAACATTGGTGACCCCGTGTTTGTGATTTAAGAAAGCTATAACATTGGTTAAAAAACTTTAACAAACTATACAGCACTATAAACGGAACTGTATAACTATAACAGTGATTAATATAATAACATTGGCATAACATCAATACATATAAAGATCATCTGTTATCACAAATAACGCAATTTTGGTACAACTTAGAACGGTTTAACCGGTTTAATATCATTGATTATACAAGGACAATCAAATTATTTAATAAAACCAGGCTGTTTTAAGTTCATCATTATAATTTTCAACTACTCTCAACATTTATAATAAATCAACATACAACGATTCATTACATTGAGAATTGGATTTATAAGTTTTACATATTCTACATTATATTGAGGTTAACATTACAATGAAGAATTGGATTTATTAGATTTACACATCCTACAGTATATTGACGTTGACATAACATTGAAGATTTGGATTAATAAGTTTTATTACAATTTTCAACATACAGTACAAATCAACTAAACAAACAACGATTCATTATTACAAAGAGGATTTGTGAATAAGCATCAAATAAAAAATTAAGTAAGATAAATCTTTATTTTAGGTTAAGTTTTTCTTTAAATTTAAATTTATTTATTAGTTTTTTTATTTTCATTTAAAAAAAAATATTTTTTTTCGTCAGTAATTATTGTAACGGACCTTATTTATAATAATTTCAACATTACAATTACAGTTGACACAATCACACATTTAATTTTTGCTATTATTGAAATCAGTGATCATAATTTTTAGAAATTTAATTTAATTATTCATTTGAAATTTTTTTTATCTTTAATATATTTTGTTTCTTTTTCTCTGATAATATTTTACATTATTTCTACAAAATGACAGATACAAAAGAAAATCTTGAGACAAATACAATAGCTAGAGTAAAAATGCCTAACTTTTGCCATTCATGTCCTACTACTTGGTTTGCTCTGGTAGAATCGACATTCTTAATCAATACGATAAAGAGCGACGATTTAAAATATCATCATTGTCTAACATCATTACCGGAAGATATTTTAATGACTTTAAATGACATTATAAATAAGCCACCAACAGAAAGGAACTATGAAAAATTAAAATCAATTGTGCTTGAAAGACATACAGAAAAAGAAACCAATAGGATTAAGAGACTGTTAAACGGCGTAGCAATTGGCGATGACACACCATCACAATATTATAGAAGATTGGAAGCGATGGTAGGGACATCACAAGCGATTACAGCCGACCTTCTCAAGCAAATATGGTTAAACGGTTTACCTATTAATGTTAAATCTATTTTAGCTGCAATTAAAGACACGGATATAAACGAAACTATAACAACGGCTGACAAAATTAATGAAATCACACATACTCCTTCAATTTCACAAATTGATAATCGCAGTCAATCACCAGGACGGAGTGTTTTTGTTCATAATAAAGATGAACTACATTTGAACCGTCAAGGTAGACCACAATATAGGGATACAAGAATCAGGTTTAGGAACCAAAATTCTCCTCATGTTAGATACCGTAGCAAAAGTAACAGTCGGTTACGCAGCGCAAAACAGGTTAATAGATATCCAACTTGTTTCTACCACCATAAATTTGGTCATAAAGCAAGAAAATGCACACAACCGTGCGATTTTAAGCAGGCTGAAAAAACTAAATTTGTCTAAGATAAACGCGGCGACCCAAGACAAAATCATTTCACGCCGCTTATTTATAACTTGTAAAAATACAAACTTGAATTTTCTAATAGACACTGGAGCTGATGTCTCAATTGTGCCACGTACTAATTTTTCTAAAAATCTTAGTAAATCAGATTACAATCTTTGTGCAGCAAACGGTAGCAAAATTTCTACTTACGGGACTCGACTTCTGCAATTAAATTTAGGACTTCGTAAAGATTTTACTCATCCTTTCATTGTAGCAGATATCAACCGTCCAATAATTGGAGCAGATTTTTTGGTTAAATTTAACTTATCAGTGAACCTTAAATACAAGAAGCTTACTGATACTGATACGGGTCTAGAAATAAATACAACGGCAAAATTATTTGATACGCCTACTCCAAAATTGTTTTCAATAGATAGCGAATATTTCAAAATATTTTCGAAATATCCGTCTTTAACAAGTCCACCGGATTATAATGCTGACGTGAAACACAACGTAGTACATTATATCCATACAAGCGGACAGCTGCCAGCAGCAAAACCGCGCCGTCTTCACGATGACAAATTAAAAATTGCAAAAACCGAATTTCAGCATATGTTAAATCTTGGCATATGTCTAAAGTCGTCATCTCATGCCGCATCACCTCTACATTTGGTTCGAAAAAAAACCAATACGGATTGGAGACCTTGCGGTGACTACCGTCAACTAAATTCGGTTACAATATCTGATTGCTACCCTATTCCTCACGTACACGATTTTACAAATCAGTTAGAAGGATCAATAATTTTTTCAAAAATCGATATAATACGTGCGTAACATCATATTCCAGTAGCACCTGGCGATGTACACAAGACAGCGATCACAACACCCTTTGGATTATTCGAATTTTGTAGGATGCCATTTGGACTTAAAAACGCGGCCCAAACATTCCAAAGGTTTATTGACGAAGTATTAAGAGATATGGATTTTGCTTATGCTTACATCGACGATATTCTAGTCGCTAGCAGATCCAAAGAGCAGCACAAAGATCATTTAAATTTATTGGCACAACGTTTAGATCAATTTGGACTTAATATAAATGTATCCAAATGCGAATTTGGTTTGGAAACACTTAATTTTCTCGGGTATACTATTTCCAAAGATGGAATCAGTCCTTCTAAAGAACGCATAGAAGATTTGCTTAAATTAGAACCACCTACTTCTGTTAAACAGACACAAAAATTCTTAGGCATGATAAATTATTATCATAGGTTCTTACCACACAATGCAGACATGCTAGCTCCAATATATGATCATATGAAAACTTTTACTAAAACGAAAACAACCAAGAATATTTTTTCATTTCCAGAACAATGTATACAAGCTTTTGATAACGTTAAAACGGCATTGGCAAAAATGACATTATTGGTTCATCCTTTAAACAAAGCTAAACTCAATATAACGTCTGACTGTTCAGAAATAGCCATAGGAGCAGTCCTTCAGCAATTCAATGTCAAAAGAAATATTTGGGAACCGCTAAGTTTTTTTTCGAAAAAGCTTCAGTCAGCAGAGCAGCGTTACTCTGCCTTTGACAAAGAACTATTGGCAATATATCAGTCAATAAAGCATTTTAGACATTTTGTTGAGGGACGAGAGTTTTTCGTACATACCGATCATAAACCGTTGATTTCAGCCATTACATCAAAAATAGATCGCAGTCCACGTCAAACTAGGCATCTCGAATTCATATCCGAATTCACCACAGATATTCGCCATATTTCCGGAAAAGATAATTTAATTGCTGATTATCTTTCTCGACCTAATATTTCAGTAATTAATAACACTGGAATAGAAATCGAACGACTAGTTAAACTACAGGCGGACGATAATGAGCTAAAATCTATTTTAATAGATCAAGAAAATAATAGTAGGCGGTGGAAATTAGAATCAGTCGCTGTAAATGATTCAAATATATGGTGTGAAATATCATCTAGGGAAAATCGACCATATATACCGAAGTCATTGCGTCGTAAAATTTTCGAAACACTTCATAATTTAGCACATCCAGGCATTAAAGGCACCAGGAAACTGATATCGAGCAGATATTTCTGGCCTAACATGCAAGTGGAAATAGGAGATTGGGCAAAAGCTTGTTTAAATTGCCAGCGATCGAAAGTTTACCGACACACGAAATCAGCACCAGGTCAATTTATTTTACCAAGAAGCCGATTCGAACATATCCATTTGGATTTAGTTGGTCCACTCCCTCGTTCACATGGTTGTTCATATATTTTAACCATCGTTGACCGCTTTACCAGATGGCCGGAGGCGTACCCTTTAAAAGATGGTACCGCGATGGTAACAGCAAAAACATTCATTTCACAATACATTTCACGTTTTGGATCGCCACTAACTATCACCACGGATCAAGGAACGATATTCGAATCAAAATTAATGGAAGAACTAACTAAATTAATTGGTGCTCACAGGATTCACACAACTGCCTATCACCCTGCAGGTAACGGTATGGTTGAAAGATTCCACCGAACTCTTAAGAGTTCCCTTCGAGCACGAGCAAATACACAAGAGTGGTTCGAAGAACTACCATTTGTCTTATTAGGAATGAGAACATCCATTAAAGAGGATTTACAATGTTCGCCAGCTGATTTAGTTTATGGCCAATCTCTCAGAGTCCCAGGTGAACTTGTCGTTAAAACAAGAAGCGACGAAAGATTGGATTCTAATGATTTTATTGACAAACTTAGACAACAAATGCGACATCTTGAAGCAAAAAACCCTCGCGAGCCTAACAACAATAAGACAAAATGCCAAAAGATTTAGAGACGTGCGATTATGTCTTTGTAAGAGTAGACCGAATGAAAGTAGGATTGGAATGTCCATATGAAGGACCATACCGAGTAATACCATAGAGTAATATACTAGAGAAATAACGTATGACTGAAAAATATGCATGAGAATTAAAAAATAAAGAAAAATACAAAATTTCTATTTGAGATTATTTCAAGTGAATAAGATATATTTTTATTTTTTTTTTTAAATGTATTTCTCTTTTTGGCCTGTTTTGTATCTATTTAATACAGATATTTATAATAAAAATAAAACAAAATGAATAAAAAGTAAAGTTTTTCTCTTTTCATCTTCTTAAAATTTTATTTATTTTGTAAATAAACAAAAAAAAAGTAAAATACATACACGTAAAGAAGTATGATAGAAAATAAAATAAAAAGAAAATAAATACATACATGCAAAGCGATCCCTTTAAATTTACAAAATATTTTTATATTCTGAAACTAAATTTTTTTGTTTTATGAACGAAGGATAAACTTTTTTTGTTTACTACATATTTACAAATAATTGAAGGTCAATTATATTTGCACATTTTCTTTAGTTTTGATATTTTCTTTAGTTAAAATAATTATCAGTATAGAATATAGATCATTTAGATTTATGAATTTTTTGTTGTCATAGGTTCGAATTTTGATTGGAATTGGGCAGTTGGAAAGTTGGCACCTTGTTTTTAGAGTGAAAATGTGATGGCATGACTTTCATCTTCCAGTTGACTGTGTAGTTCAAGACCTGTTGGGATAACTATTTGTCAAAAAGAGTTTAAATAAAAACCCCTTATTACTTTTTTTATGACTACCGTCTTCCCCCGAAAACAACGCCTAGGCGTTATGTTCGAGGGTGAGCAATTTTTCGATTTTCTTAAAAAGTGATACAATTATTCGAATAGAACACTGTTTCAAATAGAACGCTATCTCGAATAGAACGCCACTTTTCGAAGTAAGCAATTTTTTAAAAAATTTAAATTTAATTAAAACTTTTGTTGTAAATAAAACATAAGTTAGTAGTGCAGGTAATATGTATGTATATGCTTATATGGTTTTGTATATGTTGTACATTGCCATTTTATTCTGTATCAAATTTTAAACCGAAAAATTTATTCAATTTTAATAAAGAGTTTGTCCCAGTGTTATTAGCCACTTTCCTTCTTGAATTGGTGAAGGAATTGGCTGTAGCGAATTGGTCTAATATTCAGTAAATCATTAAAAGTAGAGCCAAAACAACAGAAAAAGAAATTTTTTGACATTAAAAAATACATAACCAAAATCGAAAATTTAGACACAATCAAATATGTACAGATTTAATTTTTTATTATTTTTAACGTTTGACCACAAACCTCAAATAACAAAATATGCATATGTTGATGATGAACCTATTTTTCCTTCGCTTTATTCAATTCTGTAGTAGCTCAGTTTACGGTCATTGTGAACTGAATATTACCATTGGAACATGCAAATTCCGGCATACAATTCAGTTTAAGTGAATGATTCAGCAATTCACTCCATTGTAAAGCGGCTAACGTATAGGAAGCATTCTTTTACAAATCGAACAGATTTGGACAAAATTTGACCGAAACATTTTTGAGTTGACTGAAATTTTTGTAGGGGTTTTATATCGATTTTTTTTGTTTTTAGAAAATAGAGCGGTTCTAAATTTTAAGAATTTTGTGATTTTTGACTTGAAGACTTATTTTCAAAAATTCATAGCTTCGGTTCTATTAAAGATAGAAACTAGATTGTTTTATTTTAAAGTTAAAAAATGCTATTTTAAAAAAATAAAGTCATTGAAAATTATTAATAAATAACTATTTTTATTAACAAATAATATGTTAAAATCGATTTTTAGTCAGTCTCCAACAAAAATAAAGAGTTTAGTATAACCATCGTATTCAAGGTTCAATTTTCTATAAAAAGCTTATTTTTTATTAATAGAGAAACGATTTTTACTGTTAGAGATAAATTAATTCATTAAGCGCGGGCCGACAAAAAATTTCATAAATTTTTGTCGTCACGCGCTGGAAAAATTAATTTATTTCTAACAGTAAAACTCATTTCTCCATTAATTAAATATACGTTTTGATAGAAAATTTGTTCGATATAAAGCCCCTACGAAAAATTCCAGCCAAAACAAAAATGTGTTGGTCAGAAAAGTGTCCGGTTTGTAAAAGAATGACCCATAAACATTAATCGATCATGATAAAATTGTTGTCCACTTCCACAACAGTAATGTTGACATCTTCTAGTTTGCAAAAAGCTACAATCTCCATACCACCTGATGTCGAATTTTATGGAGTTTAGCCTTGTCGTTCTCGTCGCTAAGATCATTTAGATTGGCTTCAATTTTTAGGATGATATCGCTTATAATACTTCATAGCCACGTACCGAACGGTTTGAAACTGATTTTGAAGTTTTTGAAATAGTCAAAAAGAGATTTCGAGTTTTTCTCAGCGAAAAATCAATTGCTTTCATGTAAAAATCAAAATACGTATGATATTATTTATCATACATGTAGTGAATGCCTTAAAAAAATTAGTTTGTATTCATAATTCAATACATAACGCCTAGGCATTATATTTGAATAAAACGCAGGGTGGGCGTTCTATTTGTCTACAACGCCAAGGCGTTTTTTTCGGGGGAAGACGGTAGGTTGAAAGTTGATATATTCTTAGTTTGTTGAGCATTAAATATAGAAAAAAATGGCAAAATTTGATCAACTACATCAATTCCAAAACTAAATAAATTTAAATTTATTTAACTAAATAAATATTAATAAAAATTTTATTTATTGTACTTACAATAAAGTAAAATTGTAGGTTATAAAACTTTTAATCTCAATTGCGTAATTTGTCGGCATGCGCAAAGATCATTTTGATCAACGGTTGAGATAAACCTAAGTGTACTTTAGTGCTAGTTCCTGCTATTGACATATGGTTTAATGTGAGAAATTCCATACCACCGGTAATAGTAGTGAGATATTGCTAGCCCAGGTGCTATCTTAGCAGTGCTAATGACTGATTTCTAATAAGTTAACGTTAGCACTCTCAATCTAGTAAGACAGTACTTCTTGGTGAATGTGTGTATTTATTTGAAAATATCGCATCGCGTGATTGAAAGAGTACTTCATTAATGAATTATTTAGCAACACCATTTGTGTTGTTTTAAATATTTTTAAAATTTGTTTTAACATAATTTGTAAATTTTTTTATCTCATCATAGAATATTGGCCATATGCTATATTTTATTATTTTTATTATTTGGTTGCACATTCTTAAAACAAAAATCAAAAATATTCTGCTCATCAACAATTTGGAAGGTTGTTAAGTCTTTTAAGAAGACGGTGTTTATGTGTTTTTACGACACATATTGTAATTGATACTTACTACACAATATTTACTAAGCACTATACATAAACAGCACCGTCTAGTTCTTATCGCCTAGTTTAGTTCTGTATTAGAGCATTTATCATAGATGAAAAACGTGTTCCAGACGGAGTTATGAAAACTTGACCATTTGTTCATTATTTTCTCGAGCTTCAGTGGTTAAAATTTTTTGATGATAAAATTTGTTCGTGAAAATAATGAACAATTAGAATTTTAATCGGACTAAAAATCTTTAGAATTAAATATCTCAAGAACACGAATTAACACCTCTTTGTAAATTTGATATATTTTAAAGTAGGGTTAGAACTATATTTAAAAAAAAAAGTTAAAATTTAATTGATTTTAAAATTTTTTGTTTTATGGAAGTGGTTTGAAAAAATGAAGAAAAATTCGAATTTCAGTCGTACTAAAAATCTTTAAAATTAAATATCTCAAGAACAAAAATTAACGCCTCTTAGTAAATTTAATATATTTTATAATAAGGATAGAACTATTTTTAGAAAAAATATTAATTAAATTCCAATTGATCTTCGACCCTAGCGCCATCTTTAAAAAAGTTTTTTTAATATTTTATTTAAAAATTAATTATAAAAACAATAAATTAATTTTTTTTTCAAACGACTAACTTTTCATCTATCAAACAAAAAAAAGTTTGATGAAATCGGTATAGCCGTTCTTGAGAAATTTAATTTCAAAGTTACATCGGATTGGCAGAATTTTCATTTTTCATGCATGTTGGGGTGCCCCCTATGCTCAAACTATGCACTTTAAAAAGTTTTAAAATAAGTTGTACTTTTTATTTTGTCCATACTACTTATATGTCAAGTTTCAGGAAAATCAAAAATGGTAAAGTTCAAATATCGAGTTTTTCACCTTTTCATCCATAATAATATTTTATCAACATTAAATTATTGATTATTTTTGTTAAGTGATCCATGAAGTACCCATCCGACAACATATCAAATGTATTGTTCCTTGCTGCCAAAATAAATCTAAGGAGACAGCTTTCAAATTTTACAAAATTCCATGCAAGAAATGCTTGGATGACAGCGATTGGATTAAAGCTGGATGATTTAAAGGTAAAAAATAATTTTGTTTGTTCAATCCATTTTATTCCGGAGTATATCGGTAATGCCCGTCTTACAAAAAACGCTGTCCCCACCTTGTTTATGTCAAAGGTAAGCGGTTTGCAAGATTTTGACAGCTACGACCCATTTCCTAGTGTAACAAACGCCATTTTGCAAGTTCCAAGGGAGTCAGTGTCTGTTGGTATACAATGTGACAAAACTGACGAAGAGATGGGATTTTTAAATATAATTAACACAATCAATTGTTCACATTGTGAATTTGACAAAAGCCATTTCAGTGATTATGAAAGTTGTATTAAAAAATCCAAACAACTCAATTCCAATTAATTCAATGAATTACTTGTGATATTACATCACTCCGATGGAAATAATCCCATCATGAATAATAAGACTGAATCTAACAAAATATGGTGTGCAATTTATGAAATTTTTTTTGCTATCCACAAAATTGTCGATCGATCTAGTTTCGAACCGATAAGAACTTTTTATTACACTTTAAAAAAGTATATCATTCTCATCAGGGCTAGCCGACTAGATACACTACCAAAAAAAATTTTTCGCTATATAAACCTAAAATAGGTCACCACTCTAGCGAAGTATAAGAAACCAAAAAACTTTCATAAACATATGTTTATTAGATTCAGGTTTAGTCAATTTGTTTCTCTAGTTGATCACTATTGTTGTTATACTCTAACCAAGTTAGAATTGGATAACAAACTTATATAATATAATTTATAACTTTTACAATATAACTTAATTCCATTAAAACCGAACTTAAAAATGTAAAAAGAAAAGTAAAATCAATGAAAATTTTATACAATAAGTGCAAGCGAAATTTTAAAATTTTAAAAATAAATTATCGAAAGAAAAATAGTGCCACTGTTGAGAATGTTATCGACAAACTAAGTGTAAATGACAACTCTAAAAATGTTTGTAAGCGTTTGGTTAAACAAAACTATTCATATAGATGGCAGGATAAAACTTTTGCACAGTGTTTGTATTACAAATCTGCTTCTACTTAAAAATATTTAAGAGATAGTTTGCATCTAAAGTTACCGTCGGTTCCATCTATATACAAGTGGTCGCCTATTAAATTTATTCCACCGGGAATTAACGAAATATTAATGAAACAACACAACTCCTTTTTTACTAGTTTGCCATTGAAAGACAAAATTTGTGTGTTAAGCTTCGATGAAATTACTATTAAACAAGACTTAACACATAATATTTTATCGGATAAACTGGAAGGGTTTTAAGAAGGGGCAATAAACTTTCTTTATATATGTCTTGGAAACTATTAAACTCGAGATCTATCATAATTCCATCGTCAGCTTTACAATTAGAGTACTCGCTTTGGAATAAGAGTTTTGTGACAATTATATTTGCAAAATGAACACCTATTTCATTGTAAGAAGGCATGTAGTTAAAACCACCTTTACCCCGTAGTTTTGAAAAAAAGTTTTCAAGGGCGTCTTGGTTGGTTCTACCAGTTAATATATATTCCACCGTCATAAGTGGTAGTTAGATCTTCGATCAACATCAACTGTGCTTTAATCGTTATCTGCAAATTCTTGATAAATTTAATGTAGTTTGCATTTTCAGAAAGAATTTTTAAATCTTTCAAGTATATCTGTCTTTTAAATAATCATAGATCGCATTGTCTTTTCTAAGTGGGGCCCTCGAAAAAAAAAGTTCGTGAGTTCAAACAAACAAATATATTATTGAACCGTTCAATAAAATTTGCTGTTGATTTAGCATTATTTAAATGTACTCCTAAAATTTCGGGACAGGTTTGTTCCACGGTCTTAATAGCGCAGCATACTGTATTACTTAGCAGTTGAACTGCCAATGAAACGTTCATTTTTTCAAAATTATTTGGAATAATATGCTTTTTAGTAAGTTTGGGCAATAGGGCAATAAAATTTGGGCAATAAAAAAAAAAAAAAAAAAATTTTTACTCCATACCAATTGCTCCATGTTTATAAGTCCTATATTCGTCCCTGTATGGAGTACTGCTGTCAAGTTTGGGGTGCTGCCTCTGTTTCCATCTTGGCCCTCTTGGACTCTGTTCAAAAGCGAGCTATACGAATTGTGGGTGATCGAACTTTGACATCAAAGCTTGATTCCCTACAACATCGTCGCACTGTTGCTGACCTCGTTGTTTTTTACAAATATCGTCATCAGCAGTGCTCAGATGAAATCAGCGGCATCATGCCTCAAACTTATTCTTACCCCCGTTCCACTCGGCAATCGGCTGCCGCAACCAGTGAAACGGTAAAGATCCCGCGCTGTCATACTGGCAGATCGCAGAGAGACTTCTTTGTCCGAACTGCGTACAAATGGAATAGTTTGCCGGAACACTTCGTCTCAGGTGGCTTCAACCCACAGATGTTTAAAAAAAGCGTTAATCTACACCTTAGAACGCCAGTTGTTGTGGGACCCAGGTCTAGACCTAGGTCTTAAAAGGTATTTATGTGTTGTTGTGACACATATTCTAAACCCCATTACACAACACATTTTATTAAAAAAAAAAAAAAAAAAAAAATAGCTTGCAATTTTTTTTCGTGCCTTTTTCAAACACTTTATAAATAACATTTATATCCGCTATGCCGTGTTGACTATGAGAAAGTTGGTACTTCAAAAACGCATTTCGCACGGACTTTATGAGGTGAGGTGGATCAAATTGTGTAAACATGTTCTTACCGCGGAACTCAAAATAAGGTTTATCAAGCGTGACGCCAAGATTTTTATACGCTTCTATGTTTATTGAGCCTTGGTCCCAAGTAAGCATAACCACCCTTAAGCCCATTTTTTCTTCACACATTTGAATACTTTTTTTAATTAAATCACTTAATTTAGAGGCAGAGAATGATTTGTTGATAACAACATAATTAATGACATATTTCCAGTCCGAAAGCAATGATCGAACCATAAAAAATAGAGCTGAGCTGGCTAGCTCTTTCTTTCGTTCGGTTCCATCATCATAAAACCCTTCCAGTTTATCCGATAAAATATTATGTGTTAAGTCTTGTTTAATAGAAATTTCATCGAAGCTTAACACACAAATTTTGTCTTTCGATGGCAAACTAGTAAAAAAAGAGTTGTGTTGTTCCATTAATATTTCGTTAATTCCCGGTGGAATAAATTTAATAGGCGACCACTTGTATATAGATGAAACCGACGGTAACTTTAGATGCAAACTATCTCTTAAATATTTTTAAGTAGAAGCGGATTTGTAATACAAATACTGTGCAAAAGTTTTATCCTGCCATCTATATGAATAGTTTTGTTTTAACAAAAGCTTACAAACATTTTTAGAGTTGTCATTTACACTTAGTTTGTCGATAACATTCTCAACAGTGGCACTATTTTTCTTTCGATAATTTATTTTTAAAATTTTAAAATTTCGCTTGCACTTATTGTATAAAATTTTCATTGATTTTAATTTTCTTTTTACATTTTTAAGTTCGGTTTTAATGGAATTAAGTTGTTTGGATTTTTTAATACAACTTTCACAATCACTGAAATGGCTTTTGTCAAATTCACAATGTGAACAATTGATTGTGTTAATTATATTTAAAAATCCCATCTCTTCGTCAGTTTTGTCACATTGTATACCAACAGACACTGACTCCCTTGGAACTTGCAAAATGGCGTTTGTTACACTAGGAAATGGGTCGTAGCTGTCAAAATCTTGCAAACCGCTTACCTTTGACATAAACAAGGTGGGGACAGCGTTTTTTGTAAGACGGGCATTACCGATATACTCCGGAATAAAATGGATTGAACAAACAAAATTATTTTTTACCTTTAAATCATCCAGCTTTAATCCAATCGCTGTCATCCAAGCATTTCTTCTATCCAAATTGCATGAAGTTTTGTAAAATTTGAAAGCTGTCTCCTTAGATTTATTTTGGCAGCAAGGAACAATACATTTGATATGTTGTCGGATGGGTATTTCATGGATCACTAAACAAAAATAATCAATAATTTAATGTTGATAAAATATTATTATGGATGAAAAGGTGAAAAACTCGATATTTGAACTTTACCATTTTTGATTTTCCTGAAACTTGACATATAAGTCGTATGGACAAAATCAAAAATACAACTTATTTTAGAATTTTTTAAAGTGCATAGTTTGAGCATAGGGGGCACCCCAACATGCATGAAAAATGAAAATTCTGGCAATCCGATGTAACTTTGAAATTAAATTTCTCAAGAACGACTATACCGATTTCATCAAACTTTTTTTTGTTTGATAGATGAAAAGTTAGTCGTTTGAAAAAAAATTAATTTATTGTTTTTATAATTAATTTTTAAATAAAATATTAAAAAAACTTTTTTAAAGATGGCGCTAGGGTCGAAGATCAATTGGAATTTAATTAATTTTTTTTCTAAAAATAGTTCTATCCTTATTATAAAATATATTAAATTTACTAAGAGGCGTTAATTTTTGTTCTTGAGATATTTAATTTTAAAGATTTTTAGTACGACTGAAATTCGAATTTTTCTTCATTTTTTCAAACCACTTCCATTAACAAAAAATTTTAAAATCAATTAAATTTTAACTTTTTTTTTTAAATATAGTTCTAACCCTACTTTAAAATATATCAAATTTACAAAGAGGCGTTAATTCGTGTTCTTGAGATATTTAATTCTAAAGATTTTTAGTCCGATTAAAATTCTAATTGTTCATTATTTTCTCGAACAATTTTTATAATCAAAAAATTTTAACCACTGAAGTTCGAGAAAATAATGAACAAACGGTCAAGTTTTCACAACTCTGTCTAGAACACGTTTTTCATCTATGATAAATACTCTAACACAGAACTAAACTAGGCGATAAGAACTAGACGGTGTTGTTTATGTATAGTGCTTAGTAAATATTGTGTAGTAAGTATCAATTACAATATGTGTCGTAAAAACACATAAACACCGTCTTCTTAAAAGACTTAACAACCTTCCAAATTGTTGATGAGCAGAATATTTTTGATTTTTGTTTTAAGAATGTGCAACCAAATAATAAAAATAATAAAATATAGCATATGGCCAGTATTCTATGAAGAGATAAAAAAATTTACAAATTATGTTAAAACAAATTTTAAAAATATTTAAAACACAAATGGTGTTGCTAAATAATTCATTAATGAAGTACTCATTCAATCACCCGATGCGATATTTTCAAATAAATACACACATTCACCAAGAAGTACTGTCTTACTAGATTGAGAGTGCTAACGTTAACTTATTAGAAATCAGTCATTAGCACTGCTAAGATAGCACCTTGGCTAGCAATATCTCACTACTATTACCGGAGGTATGGAATTTCTCACATTAAACCATATGTCAATAGCAGGAACTGGCACTAAAGTACACTTAGGTTTATCTCAACCGTTGATCAAAATGATCTTTGCGCATGCCGACAAATTACGCAATTGAGATTAAAAGTTTTATAACCTACAATTTTACTTTATTGTAAGTACAATAAATAAAATTTTTATTAATATTTATTTAGTTAAATAAATTTAAATTTATTTAGTTTTGGAATTGATGTAGTTGATCAAATTTTGCCATTTTTTTTCTATATTTAATGCTCAACAAACTAAGAATATATCAACTTTCAACCTAGTCATAAAAAAAGTAATAAGGGGTTTTTATTTAAACTCTGTTTGACAAATAGTTATCCCAACAGGTCTTGAACTACACAGTCAACTGGAAGATGAAAGTCATGCCATCACATTTTCACTCTAAAAACAAGGTGCCAACTTTCCAACTGCCCAATTCCAATCAAAATTCGAACCTATGACAACAAAAAATTCATAAATCTAAATGATCTATAATGATAATTATTTTAAACTAAAGAAAATATCAAAACTAAAGAAAATGTGCAAATATAATTGACCTTCAATTATTTGTAAATATGTAGTAAACAAAAAAAGTTTATCCTTCGTTCATAAAACAAAAAAAATTAGTTTCAGAATATAAAAATATTTTGTAAATTTAAAGGGATCGCTTTGCATGTATTTATTTTCTTTTTATTTTATTTTCTATCATACTTCTTTACGTGTATGTATTTTACTTTTTTTTTTGTTTATTTACAAAATAAATAAAATTTTAAGAAGAAGAAAAGAGAAAAACTTTACTTTTTATTCATTTTGTTTTATTTTTATTATAAATATCTGTATTAAATAGATACAAAACAGACCAAAAAGAGAAATACATTTAAAACAAAAAATAAAAATATATCTTATTCACTTGAAATAATCTCAAATAGAAATTTTGTATTTTTATTTTTTAATTCTCATGCATATTTTTCAGTCATACGTTATTTCTCTAGTATATTACTCTATGGTAATACGCAGATTCAGAAAACAATTTACGTTGGACATAAATGGCAAATATCAAACGATAGGAATTGATAGAATAAAACCGGCATATACAGTCAAATAGATTATTCTCAAAATATAACATTTTATCTAAATTCATGAAATTCTTGAAGGAGGGTTATGTAGAGACAAAACATACATTTTACACGCAAAAACACATATACATCTACACTCATAAAAATACCGATATTTTATAAAATATAAAATTTATTATCTTTAAAATTTAATATCAATTAAACGATCAAGCTGATCATATCTAAATATAAAATATAAAAATATAATTTGTAAAATAAAGTTCAATCAATGTGTTAAATAAATAACTGAAATAAAAATAATTATTAAAAATTAAAGTTTATAGTTATTCAAAATACAAACTATAACAGTTTTTACCAATTAAATAGTTTAAAAGCTTAATGTCAAACTAAAAAATGTATTGAAAGTGCATCAACAATTTTGTCTTAAAAGATGTCGTCTATAAAGGTAAATTATATTCCTTCAAAATTGTTATCTTTAATTAAAATCATCTTAGGAAACATACAATTTATAACCTTACTAATTATGTACATCAAAGTTACGCGAATATTTTGTAAAATAAATAAAAATCGTTTAAAGTTCAAAATTTAATACATATACTATTTGCTATTTTTATTTTTCAGATTTAAAGTTAGGAGGTTGTTTTGTACCCACGTTGTTTTGTGATCTCCTAACTTTTTTAGTACAAACTTTCAGAATTTGAGCTAAATTTTTAAAAACGGTTCATTGCTTTCAGTAACAAAAAGTTGCCAAACAAAATATTATTAATATTTTTTCCAATATTTATAACATTTATTTATTTTTACTTTATTTATTTTATTTTTACTTACATCTTTTACTCAAAAACAAAAAAGTTTCGGAGGTTCCCAGCTAGCACAAACGTGATCGATTACGCTAAAAACCCAAAGTAATGCATTTTTTATACATTCTATTGATCACGAAAGTAATCGATTACTA
This sequence comes from Diogma glabrata, assembly GCA_963693315.1. Classification (NCBI taxonomy): domain Eukaryota; kingdom Metazoa; phylum Arthropoda; class Insecta; order Diptera; family Cylindrotomidae; genus Diogma; species Diogma glabrata. The sequence goes on from OY856187.1 coordinate 180,353,224, forward strand.
CCTCCAATATAAAAATTGTTTTGTTGTTGTTGCGTAATCAATATTTGCACTCGCGTAATCAATAATTGATCACATTTTGACATATGGAAGCCTTCATTGTGTCAAAATATCCTTGTCGTGCTGTCGTTTGTATAAGAAGTATTTTAAGTATAAATAAAGTATGTATTCATAAGCAAATACGGAAAATAGTGTATTTTGCTACAAGAGAAGTAAACACGTTGTTTCCGTGAGTGAACTTTGTTATAGTGTATTCTTTTCGGCTGTACCGAACAAATTTCAGTACAGTTCCACCACCGAATAATTTTTTTTGGATTGAAATTCATTCCAAAAGAATACAAAACTCGATAATTCGGTGTTGGAACTTGTTCGGTACAGCCGAAAAGAATACACTATTAGTGTTCGATGTAGGTTGATATTTCAACTATTTAATAAAGTTTTTATGGTTATCTGTTAAATTATAGTTATGTGTTATCGGACATGTTAAATATAACGTCGGAAAATTGTCTAAAGATAAAATATCAAATATATCGTTTTTGATGTTTATAAGAAAATTCGTTTATAAAAAAATCGCAGAAAAAATTAATTGAAACGAATCTAAAACGCAAGGCTATTGAATTTTGTTTCGTTATTTAAGCCAGATACAGGTATGTTGTTTTATTTTTAGTGCACTTTATACGTAAAACTTAAAAGGTTAAAATTAGTTGTATATATTTATAACAGCGGGGTTATAAACTTGATTCGGGGAGTAACTCTGTCTTGCTCTTCCAGTATTCGGCAAGATTTGCAAAAGAATTGTGTGAACTTTAGCTGCCTTGGCTCCAACTATTTTAAGTGTTCTTTGAACGATAATCTAGTATCTATCATTATCCCCATGTATTTAATTGATAGCTTTGAAACAATTTTTTGCACACCGAGATTTAACGTTATGTTTTGGTTTCACGTTTTTTCCTACTAGTTATAAGCACAGCCTCTTTTTTATGCTCTGCTAATTGCAGACCTGCTGTAGAAAGCCATTTTCTTATTAGATCTATGGATATGCCACATTTACACTCTACCTCCTCTGGTTATTTTCCTATCACAACCAAAGCGATATCATCCGCAAAACCAACAATCCTTGCATCATCATGGTATGTTGAGCTTGAAAACCTCATCGTCCATCAGATTCCACAGAATAGGTCCTACGATTTTTCACCATCATCGGTGTCGTATTTCATGATTCTGTTGTTGAAGTAATTCACTACTATTTTTTTTATATACCCTGGAACTTTTGCTAGGCCAAGTGCTTCCATGATTCGTGGTCATCTGGCAGAATTAAATGCAATTTTAACATCCAGTGTGATAATTGCGCAGTACTTTTCAGTTCCTCCTTTCCATTTCTTCCCTGCGATAGCTTTTAGGTAGGTTTCATATAAACATCTACCTATTGCAATGTGCCTCATCTCGGAATTTCGGAAAAATGTTGGTGCCAAACGACTATATATAATAAACGGAGAAGGAAAAACAAAAAAAAATGTATGTATATGAGATATGAGATATAACGAAAAACGACCGGCACTCTTACGGTCGCATTTGTTGAGTTAGAAAAAAAATTTCCGTACAAGTGTGTTCTATTAATATCTTGGACAAGTTCGCGAATCAGCAAAATCCGACACATGGTTAGGCTTTTAACTAGAGGCTTTTTTCTAAAAAAATTGATTTTTTAAAATCGTTATAAAGGCCGTTTGGATACTAATATTTTTAAAAACTTCATAAATTTAGAATCTGTGTAAACGTTTTAATCCGTTTCTTATAAATATAAACCTCTGCAGTTAGAAGTTTTTAACATATCGGCTACAACAAAAAAGTTCGCAACAATCCCCAACAACAAAAATTTGCAAAAACCTCTTAACAGTCAATGAAAAAAAAAATAAAAAGATTTGAATAGAAGAAATTAATTTTTTTTATTAGAAATTTTAATATTTTTCTATTTTAATATTTTGCACCAATGGCACGACATATATAGAATAGGTTTGCCGTGTGTTTTTAGTGTCATACATTGTCACACATATGTTCTGTGGTAGATTTGATATTTGTTTGTTGCAAAATTGGATAGATGTAGTTAGCTTATATGTAGCTAATTTTCTTTTTAAAATTTGTTCGATATCTGTTTGGAATTAGTTTGTTTTGTTTAAACTAATCTGATACATCAGATTCTACTTGCACACAAAACTGTCTGATCTCAAAAAATACCTATTTCTAGCGGATATACGTGCCGCTTGGACTTTTTTTGGCTGTATCAACTACAAACCTTGCTGTTTCCACCATAAAAAGGTTTTTACGAAATCCGTATTGATGTTTCGAGAAGCTTCCATTTGTTTCGACTGCTTTCTTCCGGTAGGAGATTATCAACCGAGTATGTTTGATGTGGAAATAAGGTAGCAAAAATTTCTATTAGCAGGTAAGGACCTGTTGGCGCTTGTGAATATGTCTGCTTCAGTTTTTTCATGATGGTTCTATATGGCTTTTCCCATGGATCTCGATCTACTTCCAAACATAGCTCGCTGTAACAGCGCCGTTTGCTTGTTTTGATCGCCCTGCGCGTTTCTCGGCACTTTTCTTGAAGTTTAGTATAATCACCGCCTCTTGCTCTTTGAAACTACCGTCTTGATCGGTTGCATACATTTTTTAGCTTTGCGATTTCTTCATTCCACCAAAAAACTAGTGGTCAATGATTGTTTAGCAATCTTCTTGGCATAGCTGCGTTGCAAGCCCTGTTTATTTTGTTCATCAGAAGTGAAGCTTTATTTGAAGCAGGTCCTGTGAATTTTATCTTATTTAGCATGAAGTAAAAAATGCCTTCGTTGAAAGTTTTGGCACTCCATCTCATGAAACTTCTTTTGATTTTAACTGTCGATCGTTTTTTCTTGTTTATTTCACACCATATTGCCTGTTGGTCACTGTTAGTGTTATGTTCATTGACCTCCAAATTGGTACTGTTTCCAACCAGTACGTCGCTTACAAAGATAAGATCGATGGCACTGTTGGTACTGCCTCTGGAGCTAATTGAAAGGAAAAGATTTAGACTACTAAATGCTTCCAGTAGTACTCTTCCCCGCTCATTTGTTTTTCAACTATCTCATTCAATATCCCAGGCATTGAAATCACCCGCTATGACAAAAGGAGTTCAAAAAAATGCAAAACTTTTCTATAGAGATGCTTGGTCAAGGATAGCAACTGTAGATGTGAATTCCATTTAGTTCAGCTCTTACAAAGCCAACTTCTATTATTCCTCCTTATCCTCAAAACCCCACCTGCCACAAACCCATATACCGGCACCACTGGTTTTATCAGATGACTATAGTTTTTCATCAAGATTCTTATATGGCTCACTTAAGATGACTCACTTAATGTCAGAATTTTTTCCCGCACCGTCTGTGATAATAGGTCGTTAGAGACATCACTACGGTGTAGATTGAGTTGATTCAACCTCATCAACGTTTCCCATTTAAAGTCTTCCCAAGCGCTGGGCATTGAATACAGCAGCGTGCTGAATTATTGTCCGTTTATCACCCGTGAAAATCACACACTTTTGATTATTACGGCAGTCTCTCACTTTGTGACCATTTTCACCACACCTAAAGCATAACATGGAACGATCTTCTTTTTGGCATGATCGTGCCATGTGACCGTAGTTCAAGCATTTAAAGCACTTTTAAGTTTTTTTTTCTCGGATATGACAGATCACACATCCTATCTTTACCTTCCCTTCTTTAATTGCTGTATCTGCTATACCAGTTCGCAGACATACTACTGCAGTTTGCATACCTCCATATGCCTTGCGTATATATTTAACAACGACACCATTGACTTCGTTAAACCTCGGTCAAAGCGTCCCGTACTTCCTCCTTAGTGGTCACTCCATCTATATCCTAGACTTCGATAGTTGACTCTTTGGTTAAGGTTCTTACTTCTGCTTCAACTCTCAGAACCAGTTTTTCGAATACTGACACTTCTGCACTGTTTTTAGTGATTTGTAGTTCCAAAAGCATACCTCCTAGGGTTGTTTATCTGATGCGAGCCCTTTAACTTTTTCAAGAATATTGGTATGAGTAGGTGAACCGATTTTTTTAATCAGCAGCGCATCAGGCTTTTGATACACTCCCTCTGTTGTTCTGCGTTGTTTTTTCTTTCGCTTTTCTTTACGATGTTCTTCAACCTACCATTCAGCTTCTGTCTTAGTCGTAATCTCCGTATCAGCCCTCTGTATTACCTGTACTTGGGTATGGATTATTTATGCCTTATTTTTGAATCTTCTCCCCGTTTCAGCACTAGTTGGCGCATAGCGCTTCTTTTTGTTAGTTGGTTTCAACGGTGTATCGCTTTTGGCAGTTTTCACTACTAGTTTTTCTCCTACAATGCTTAACCCATTTATTTCTTCTTCTAAATAGTGGTTTTATAGACTTTTTTCCTCCGGCTTTTGTGGTTCAACCGCACTATATTTGCCCATTTGCTCTTTCGCAAGTTTTCACGTAAATGTCCATGTTTTGTTACCCATACATCACCACTGGTCTAATCAATGTCTTGTATAACTTGAGTTTGGTGTAAGTTGATACATACGGTGATCCAAGGAGAGGTTTAATTGAGTAGAAAGTTCGATTACCTGCAGCGATTCGAGCTTTTATATCTGTAAGTATGCTGTTGTTTGAGTCAAGCATGGATCCCAAATATTATAAAAATTCAACTCCCACAATTCGTTCATCACCGCACATCCAATTTTTACTTCTCAGTCTCTCTTGAAACATTCATATGATTGGTTTTATTTTATCGTAGTTAATTTGAAGACCAATTTTTCTAGCACCACTCTCAACCGACTTGAAAGTCTCACTCATAACAGCTTCACTTCGGCCGAGGATGACAACATCATCAGCGTAAGCGATCATCTGTACTGAGTTTATTGACAAGATATTGTTGTTAAATCAGTAGTTTCTTTTGACGGCACACATATTCCAAGGCTAAATTAAAGAGTATAGAAGATATAGCATCACCTTGTCTTAAACCGAAGTCGACTTTAAAGAACTTCAATATTTCGTTCTCCACTCGTACACAGCATTGAGAGCTCTGTACTATCATTTTGCATAGTGATACCAGTTTACCAGGAATTTCCATTGACACCAGAGCAGATCATAGAGTCTCCCGTTCAACAGAGTCGTAGTCCTGCCTGAAATCAATGGATAGATGGTGCACAGGTATGCTGAACTCTCGACACTTTTCCAAAATCATCCTTATCGAGAAAAGTTCATCGGTGGTACCTCGGCCCCGCCGGAAACCACACTGATATTCTCCAAACAGTTATTCAGCAAAATGATTGATCTTGGGTAGCAATATATAGGAAAAGATCTTATATGCTGTGCAGAGTAGACCGATTCCTCTGTAGTTTGCACATTGTAGGCGATTGCCTTTTTTATGGATTGGTATCAGCATAGCTGAGTTCCAGTCCTGTGGCATGGTTTCAGTCCTGCAGATCATTTGAACAAGTTGAAACAATCTTAAAGATAGAATTTCACCACCATGTACAATCATTTCGGATGTTATATCGTCGACACCAGATGCTTTATTGCGTTTTAATTTTGACAGCGCCGATTTGAATTCCTCTGTGGTTGCTTCGTTTACATGTACCTACCTTTGACGCACAAATAAGCTTTGCTCGTCTCCCGATTTGTTGCTGGTCACTTAAGTTGAGAAGATTCTCAAAATAAGCGGCCCAAGTATCTAAAATATTTTTAAGGTCTACTGTAGCTCCCCATTTTCCTTTTGAATAGCAGTCGATCTTGTTTGAGGTCCCTTCTTTAAGGTTTTAACCTGTTGAAAAAGTTACGCGAAATTGATGTTCCTTATTGAAGCTATCAATTTCCTTACACTGTCTCATCCACCATTCTCTTCGTTCGTCTACATAGCTTTGTAACAACTTATTTTGCCCATTAAAGTCACCAAAAACCAAAATGAAGTCGCGTGTTGGTGTTTGTTTCATAACCTCTCCCAGTCCCTGGTTAAACATTCCAATTCAAACCAATTGAAAAAAATTAATTGGATTAATTGGAATTCTGCATTGGGAATTTTCAATTAATTCTTATTCAAAAAATCTATTTCCAATACAATCCTATTCATTCCTGTTAAATATCACTATTTTATTTTTCAACCGGAATCTATACGAAATGTATATAAATAGGAATTAATTGGAAATTTCCATTGCAGAATTCCGATTAATCCTATTCATTCCTATTAGATCTTTTCCAATTAAATCCTGTTAAATTTATAAGATTGTTTAATTTTTTTCTAAGTTCCTTTTTCCTATTGAATCTCTTAATTTCCGATTGAAACTCAATTGGAAATTTCCTTTAGAATCCTACATAACCTCTTTTCCTGTTAAATCCCATTCATTCCGATTGAATTTTAATTGGTAGATCGAAGTCTTCCTATTAAACCAATTCAATCCGATTTAATCCTATGGAAATTATATTGGATTTAATAGGATTCAATAGGTTTGAATTGGAATGTTTAACCAGGGAGTGCTATGTAAAAATTATTATTCTCGTCGACGGTCTTAGCTTCAGAAGGTGCATGTACGCCAATAAGAGAAATATCATACAACAATATTTCTCTATACCGCGTACACGTAGGTAGCAGATCCTGGGATGACTGGGATGAATATCGATTGACTGGGATGAATTTCATCAAGGCTTCTTGTATGAGTGCACCAACAAGAAAACCAGTACCAAATTCTCTTCGAGAAGGATGACCACTACAGTATAAAGAGTGACTATCCAAATCTTGTTTTCCGATTATTGGCTGTTTAATTTCTTGCAGAGCTATTATATCCATCCCATACCTCTCAGCCTCTATTTCTAGACTTATTAGAGTATCAGGAGCGCTCAGACTGCACACGTTCTACGTTCCGATTCGGTAATCTGGTCCTTTTTCCCATCCGGGTAAAATTTTCCAGGTTTAGAATATCAGTCTAATGTATTGAGTAAGGGTAATTTCGTTGCATTTTTTTCTAAATTTTATTTTATAATTTTACTTATATATAAACAAAATATCCAAATATGTGAAATCCATTATTTGTTTAAAAAAAGATAATAATTTTAAGTAAAATTGTTTTTTTATTTTTTTTTGTTTTAGGGGTTGAAAATCAATGTTTCTTCAATTCTACAGAAACTATTAAATCTAAATAGTTTTCATATATTGTGCTTATAAAAGTATTAATAGAATACGACAAATTTTATAAAAACAAAATTCAGGTTTTTAACAGAAACAGTCATCTTTAAAAACCCTTTAATTCACTACTAAAAATTTAAAACTCAAACAAAATATTTCACTCACTCATAAAACCACAAGTCTATTGAACGGTTTTGCTAATAAATATTTTAATGAGTAAAATTGGAAAATTTCATAAAAAAATTTCAATAACGAGTGGTAATTGTAAATAAAATTCCTTGTTGTAGTATTTCGCAATAGATTATTGCGAAATACTACAACAAGGAATTTTATTTACAATTATTCATCATGTTTCGCCAAGTACCAGCGGTAATATTTATAACGAGCGGTATTTAGGGCCGATTATATGAATGCGGAAAGAAGATAAATCCTCGGATTAATCGTCGTTTGTATTGTATGAATCAGGATAAAATAAAAAATCTATCCGAGGGTTGTTGATCTATCCTTAGATTGATCTTCTATTTTTCTTCTATAAAACAAAAGATAAAACAATTTGTTTTTTTTTTCTTGACATGCGCATAGCAGGAAAATTTTGTTTTGAATTTGTGGTTATTTTTTAATTTAAATTTCTGCGTTTCAAACATTTTTTTTTATATAAAGTAATAGTAAAATAAATAATATTTTTAATATAATTTTAATATATTTAATTTCAATTTTGAAATAATGTTTTTTAATTTATAATTAAATTTATTTAATAGAAAAGTAAAAGAAAAAGTATTGCCGTGTTCATACAATCGACGAAAAAAAGAATCCTGGGATGAAGATAGAATTTTATCCTCGGCTTTTTTGCTATCCATTAGGGTTTCTCATTTCCCGTAGAAATTCAAATTCCGGGAAGCCGGGACAGAAAAAATCCAATTCCCGGGATCCCGGGAAATCCCGGGAAACGCTAAAAAGCTAGATTTTTCTAATTGGGTGGTAGAAAAATGTGTAAAATTAAAACAGCACAAAAAATGCGCTATTGATTTTTATATTTCCATTATTTTTAATTAGAAAAACTTCAAAAATTAAATAAAAAAGAATACATAAAAACAAAACAAAAATAAATTCATAATACTAATTTTTAAACAATTTTTCAAAAAACTAGGTTGTCAATGGCGCCATCACTCAATTTTGTCCGAATGTTCGTGACGAAACGTCCATTGAACCGTCCGTCCAAGAGAACCATTAAACATAAATTAAGAGAAATGAAGCGCAAGTTTTAGGTAGATTTCTCAGAAAAATCTACCTATTTTAAGTTTGATTGGTTTTAATTTGTTGTGTTTATATGTGTCAAAAAAACCATACAAAAAAACCATGATACCATATGTGTCAAAAAAATATTTTCCTAATTTTGAACGAAATTAATTACTACAGAGAGAAAAGAATTAAAAACTACTCGATTTTCGAGTGAGAAAACTTTTAATATCTTTGAAAAAAGTACAAAAAAATGTTAATAAAAATTAGCGGGATACCCGGGATCCCGGGGTGAAATCCCGGGAAAACGGGATGAAAATTTACCCCTGGGATCCCGGGAAAACGGGATCCCGGGATCCCGTTTGAGAAACCCTACTATCCATCCTTGTTCATACAATCGGCCCTTAGTGAGATAATTTTTTTTAAATTATGATGTTTAAAACAATCATTAGTTTCTAAATATATTTTTTTATGTATTTGTAACCCTGTAAAGTGTAAATAAAACTCTTTAAAAATGCAAATAATAAAACTGTCTGTTTCATTCATTAATAAATGTTTTGAAGTGAAATCTTTTTGGTCGGGTTGGGCGATTTTTGGATGGGAAAAATCATATGCATTCGCTTCACCGTCACGATGTAGGTATATATATTTGTATTAGCTATGCTATTAGGTAGTGCGGTGCTTGCCTAAAATTAAAGTAAAAATGTAAACAATGTATTTCATAATGCAAAAGTTTCAAAAAAGACTGACTGTTTTATTTACTTAATTTTTTTTTTTTTTTAATAAAATGGGTTGTGTAGTAGGAATTACAATATGTGTCACAATAACACATAAAAACCTTTTAAGACCAAGGTCCCACAACAACATACGTTCAAAGATGTTGATGGACGTAAATCTTCTTTTTTTGTTTTTTTATATTTTTGTTTAAAGAATGGATAACTAAACAAAAAATTCTATCACTGACAAAATATGACATAGGCCAATATTTTATGATAGAATAGAGAAAATATAAAGTAAATTAAAAAGTAAATAGCAAATTTTTACAAAAATTTGCTGAAACAAAACAAAACTGTAGTTGCCAATAATCCAGCCGGTTGCATATTCCTTGATCCTGTGACGCTCTATCCTTCTTGAAGATTACAACCCACACATAGTTATATGAAAGCTCGTTTCCTCAAGGAAGCAATAGCGTCTCATCATCAAGTATTATTTCACAGCTAAGACTGAGGGTGCTACCGTTGACCGAATACAGTTCATCCGCCACCACCCCTAAGATGTCACCTTGGCTAGTAATATCTCACTGCTATTGCCAGTGGTATGTGATATCTCACGTTAACTCGTATGTCAATAGCAGGGACTGGAGTACGCGGGGTTGTCACACCCGTAGATCAAAAATAAAAAAATATTCAAAACTATAAAAACTGATCCCTCCATGCTTGGGGAGGAACCAACTAAATTATGTTATCTATTTTTATTAAAATAATTATAAATTAATTATTTATATGTAATATGCTTTAAAATTTAATTTTAATAGCATATTTTATTGTTTCTATTTTAATATATTGTTTTATATTTGGGGGAGTATAAAACAATATTTATTGATTAATGGGGTTTTGTTTATTAGTCAGTAATTGCTTGGGGAGGAACCAACTAAATTATGTTATCTATTTTTATTAAAATAATTATAAATTAATTGCATTTCATTTTATTTTCATTTTCAACTAGTTTACCTAATTATTTTCCTTTCTTTTTGAAATTCATTCTGAATGTATTAGAATAATACATTATGAATGTATTTAAATAATGCGTTATAAATGTATTCTTAAAATACTTCCAGAATGTATTTAAATAATGCATTCTGAATGCGTTTTTAAAAATACATTCGTAATGTTTACTTGTAATACATTCAGAATGGATTATTAAAATACATTCTGACTGTGTTAGAAGAATACATTTCGAATGCATTTTTAAAATGTACTAGTAGTGCATCACTGAAATATATTTTTAATGCATTTCGCGTAAACTAATCTTTTGTTTTTTTAGGGGAAATTGATCACGCAGACGGACATCGTAACCATTCTTTCATAGAAAAACGTGATACATTCGAATGCATTAAAGTATCACGTTTAATGCATTATTAATATATTTTTAATGCATTTTGTGCTAGCTGGGTTCTGTTATTTTAAGTTCAAAGTTATGTTACTCAAATTTCTGTTATTTTAAGCATTTTTTCAAATTTTCCGTTTAACTGAACAGTGGATTTCTAAAAACAATATTAAACAGACAAAATATACTGAATGCAATTAAGTACAATATTAGATTATATATTTATTACAAAATTATTTAGAGATAAAAATATTTGCAAAGCCACTCATATGAAAACAATTATTTTGGAAAATGCTGCAAAACGAGTTTCAAGCATTTCATTCGTATTAGCATCGCAACGATTTTTGATTTCTTTGAGTAAAAACTTCTTTAGGCGAGTTGTGCGATTTTGTATGGGGAAAAATTTATATATTCGAGTTATAGTCACACTAAATAAATATTAAATTTAAAATAAATATTGAGAGTTAAATGAATTGTAATTATTTGTTATATTCTAATTTTCTTGATTTATAATTTGTTTCTTTTTCTTTTTTATTGAATTAAATTTTTGATTTTTAATAACAGTATGTACGTGTGGTATAATAAGCAAAGATTTTGTTGTAATTTAAGTTATATAGAAAAAATTGTTTATGTCATATTTGATTTGTGTGTTTTTCTTTATACTTTTAATATAGAAAATGCAATTGATAGTACGAATAACCTAAGTATTGTTGAAATTACTTTATAATGTATAATAAATAATTTTATTCTCGTTCTTTTGGTTTATATTTTGGTTCTTTCTTTTTATTAAATATTCTGATGTTTTCTCAGTTAATAACAGTGTGTAAGTGTGGTAAAATAAGTAAAGATTTGGTTCTATTTAGCCGATAAAAACACAGCTATCTCACAGTTTTAAGCTTTCACTTCTATCGGCAGTCCTCAAGACTGTCTTCTTTTTTTTTAAATCCAGGTTTCGGGTTTAACACGTTTATGTCTTAAAATTTTGGTGCAAAAACTCATTATTTGAGAAGAAATTTAAAAAAAATTAACTACAAATTGATGGCAACTCTTGAAATTTGTATTTTCGGTAGAGTTTACACAATAATAGAATAATAGCAAATAGCTACTAAACTATTACGATATTAACTGATATAATAATACTGTTTTACTATAACAGATAGCTATTTGATATTTATGATTTTGATCTATATTATAATGTCCGAATTCTAGTCGTTAAACTTATCCTTAACATTACCTTAAACTTTTCGGTAACGCAAGACCCTATGAGTTTGACGTTTGATTTTACATTAATTTTGGGTTTATGATGAATTTTATAAATCTGTCAGTTCTTTTTGTTTGTGCTCAAAGCTATCGCGGCACTCGTCATCAAACCATTCATTAGGTGATTTTGGTGGTCGTTTACCGATTGTAGTTTGTGCTAAGGATATAATGTTTGATTGAAGCGTTAGCCATTCTTCTGGTATGTTTAGTGGCATCTCAGACAGCACCTCACATTAATGGAACACCACATCTCTATTCAACGTTTCCTGATGTTTAAATGCTTCGACATTCCAGTGTACCGTCGTTTTTGCTTGTCTATTAAACGTAGATGACAACTTGCGGTGTCCATATCAGCACCTCTATATTGATCGAACGTCAGTCACACTTGTAGAGTGTCTCTTAGAAATCATGACATGATCGATTTGATTGTCAGTTATTCCATCACTTGATTTCCACGTTGCTTTGTGTATTCTCTTATGAGGACAGAATGTCCTAGATATTACTAGATCATACACCATAGCCAGTTCACCTGCACGAAAGCCGTTATTGTTACCGGTATGATGCAAGCTGTTAGGGCCGATATGTGTTTAAAGTTCTGTACTTCTTCCAATTTGAGCATTCAAGTCACCTACCACGATTTTTATATCGTGCCGCGATATGTTATTAATGACTTCTTCGAGTTGTAGAAAAAACCGGTCTTTAATATCATCTGCTCTGTCTTCAGTAGGTGCATGAACATTGATGATCGTTACTCATTGTGCATTATCGAATATTAATTGGGCAAAAGTCGATAATATGTTGATTCACGCGACGATGTATGAGAAAGCCAACTCCAAATTCTCCTCCTGTTGATGACCGCAATAGTAGAGAGCGTATCCTTTGGCTGTTTCATAGATTCCACTACCTGGCTATCTTAGTTCTTGTAATTCCACTATATCTAGTGTGTAGCTACCGCCTTGGTTTGTAAGTTTTAGTAGATCTCCTGGTCTTCTAAGGCTTAGCACGTTCCAGGTTCTCATTTTTAAATCCTAGTTCGGGTACTGTTTCTGAGAACGATCTTGTAATGAATCCGAGATAATCCAAGGCCAGTGTACAGAATTCATGACCAATAATTTTTTACAGAAATGGAGTGTTAACCCATCACCCAACCCAAATTTTCGTGAATGGGTTCGTTCTGCATCTTAAGGTCACCAGAAACAAATTTTTTACACGTTTATATAGCGAGCCGCTTGATCCAAGACAGACGCCCGCTCCAAGCCCCCCCCTAATATGGAGAACATACGCTTTTTGCACTTTTATATAGCAAGCCATTTGATCCAAGACAGACGCCTGCTCCAAGCCGTACCTAACATGGAGAACAGACTTTTGAGTTGCATTGGTTATATGGCGCCAATGACTCGCCATGGTGTAGAATCATTGAGTATAAGCAGTATTTACTCTGCCCCTCTCAACTACACCAATCTAATTCTGTTAGCGTGGCCCAGCATGACGAATTAGAAATATGGCTACCGCATTCTATCTCTCAAAATTATTCCGAGCGTTTATACCACAGATGGTAAAAAATGCTAAACTCCAATAAAATTGTTCGTTGTATTAATAAACAGTAATTAATGAGCTACTTTTCATTGGATCTATAAATAATTTATCATTCGTTATTCGAAACCATTCGTAATATTAACAAATTATTTATCGAACCAACGATGTTGTTTATTGAGCCAACGAAAGGAGTTCAATAATCATTAATGTTTTTTATTTAACGACAATTTTATTGAATTTTATTTTCAGTGAATACATAATACTTTTTTGTGGTATAAACACCCATGATATCGTTAGTTTAATAGTAAAAACATATTGTTCTATTAAACTATCGGCGGTATAAACTTAGCATTAGCAACCATGCAATTATTTCATACCTGTTTAAATTTATTTTGTTTTTAATGTATTTAGTGTTTAATTTTTGTTTAATGTATTCTTATATTAATTTCTAATAAATGAGCTAAAAATCAAGTATTTCTTTGTTTAGTATTGTAACGATCGCAATAATCGCAAAACAATAATAAAACCAAATTCCTCTTTGTTTTCAATTCAATAGAAATGTATTTCATTAGTTTCCGTTCATTTTTACATTAATAATAATTTTAAAATTTTCTAAAACTTAACTGCTAGTTGAATTTTGAATATACTATAAAAAGCAAACGAACGTACTCAATTTTATTTCCAATTCTAACGAACAGATGTCGTTGTCGTTATTAATCTTTGCTGAATTTTCAATATTACCCGATTTGTTTTGACATCATGAGATGTAAAAAAAGCAAAAATCACATTTTTCCAATTTTGAGAGGTCATTCCATATTTGTGCTTCAAACAAATATTTTCAGAGTTGATTTTAGAAAAAATTCAGTAGATTCATTAAGGTGTTAATATATGTGTTGGCTCTTTTAAATTAATTGCTAATTAATGTGATGTGAAATAATAAGAACATCAAATACTAAAAATATAAGTCAAATTTATAATTTGAAATGAAATTATTATTGTTATTATGGTTGTAAACATTAATAAGAATACAATAAAAAGATTTATTATGGCCAGTTGTGACTTGTAATTGTCCACTTTATAAGAAGTTAACATTGATGAAAATGTTTCATCATGCGACACCAGATGTTTTTTCCAATATATAATACAAATTTGGATTATCAAAAAGATGTCAATGTTTTGAATAATAATAACAACAATAGTAGTGGTGCCGTAGTTTCAAATGGATATTCTAATATTTCAAATCAGGAATTAAGCAAATATTGGCTTAAAGAAGTTCACTTGGTATCCGAAATAATATCTCTGCTTATCCAGATCAAAATTCAACAACTTTGGAGCGTGGTATTGCAACTGGTGGAAACAGAATCAACAGTTTAAAATAAGGTATTTTTCTAATTTTATATTAGTATTGAAATTTAGTTTTTTTTGTGTGGTTCAACTTAGTTTTTAGAATGATAGGCTAATTGAAGAATAATAAGAGATTTCCAAAATTTAAGATCCGTGTAGGGACAATCCGGATGGCGGGAGTGATCTCCTTTACTTTAACTTTTATTTTTTTCCTACTATAAAAACGATGGAATATCAGATGTGCTTGTGATTTGTATAGTTTTAACAGTATATTGAACAGAAACAAAGTGATAAAAGTCCAATCCGATTCACGAAGTGAATCAATTACATACGTGGCTCCGTATCAGGGCCCAATTACAAACGTGGGCCGAAACAAAAACCTGGCTTTTGTTAATGATAACCGAGATTACGGTTAATTTTTTTTGATATAACGGTTAGTTATGAGTCATATTTTTGGCGCAATTTTAATTATATATTCTTAGCGCGATTTCTGAAAACCAGTTTTGGTTTGTGTGGTCAAAATTTTCTGGAAAAACCAGTTTAGTTTTGTTTTGGTTGAAAAGAATATTTTTTTTGTTGATAATATTTTTTGTTGGGAGAACCAGCGTGGTTTTTTTTTATATGTATACCTTTTTTGTGTATATATAGATTATATATATACAGGGGAATTATTTTATTATTAAAATTTTTAATTGAATTTTATAATATGTACATGAGAGGTCAGGGGTTGAGAAGGAGGTGTCGGCCAGGGGGGTTTGAGCCATGGATGGATGAGGTGGAAGAGAGAGAGCATGTGGAGAGAAAGGAGAGAATGGTTGAGGCGAGGAATGTGGTGGATGAAATAATAAATGTGGTTTTGAATGAGGTGAAAAATGGGATATATTTGGAAATTATGGATGATATTTATGGAGAACGGTATGATAAGTTATTGGATGATCTGATTCGTGAAATAGTGAATGAGGAGTTGAATGGGGTGAATGAGGAAGCGGATGAGATGGATGAAGTGACTGAGGAAGTGAATGTGGGCTGGCGTGAGAGGAGACGGGTCAAGAAAAACAGGAGCTCACACCTGAAGAGAATGGAGAGGAGGAAGAAGGAGAAGGAGAGTCGCTTGGTCGTGGAGCTGGGAGCTTCCTCGACCAAGAGTACTCAAATAGAGGAGCTGGTTGAGGTGGTTCCCATCTCACCGACCATGCGACAGGTAGAGGAGTGGTCTGGTCCACAGGAGGCCCCTGTTCCTCATTGTATAATTAATTAAAATTAATTATTTTTGCTTGTTTGAAAAAAAACCGTTTTGGGACAGCAATTTTTTTTGGAGATTGTTTTTTTGTGCTGTCATTTGAATTTGTTTTTGTACATATTGTACATATTTGTAAATATTTTTGTAAATAATTTTCTTTTGTATATAGTTCATATATCTTTTTTGGAATAATATTGTACATATTTTCATTGTACATATTTTTGTATATAATCGTGTACATATTTTGGAATGACATTGTACATATTTTGTAAATATTTTTTGGTACTGTCAATGTACAGGGTTGTACATAGGTGTAAATAGGTTATTGTATACAAATACAAGTACAATGGTTCGTTGAATTCGCTCATTGAACATGATATGGGTGTGTGCAGGATATATTTTTTGTATTTTCAATTTTTTATTGGTGATTAATTTTTTTTTTGAATTTCTTTTGGAAAACCAATTATTGGTGTTTTTATATATATATATATGGTATTGTATAAGGTTATAATTAATCTCTTTCTCAGCGGTAGGCCTAACAAGCCATCCATGGGGCTTATCCCCTTAACATTGATGTCGTTCTTAGATCGCCTATGGCCATCGGGGTTATGCGATCGAAGAACATTGGTTTCTTCTCTTCATTCGGCGAGGAAGTTCTCAGGGACGAGGAGTGGTGTTGCTGTGTTTGTACTTAGGTGCAAACCAGTAGTACCATTCTTTGCTCAGAGGCTTCTTCGGTGTAATGAAGAGAAGAACCAATTATGCTTTGCTTTCAGGATCAGAGGCTTCACCTTATACAAATTCAAAAACTTTCCATTTTTTCATTTAGTTTTCAATAGAACAATTTTCATAGAGTTTAGGGTTTGAAGTCTGGTGCTCGGGAGCGTTCTTCAACTTTCGCATTAGGTTTAGATGTAATTTATTTTTAGGTTAAACAAGCACAACTGGGTCAGTAGAAATGGACCTAGTGTCTAATCGTGACAGTTGTGATTGTTTTATTAGGTTGGGGAGAATCTGTTCTGTAGAATCTGGTCGTTAGGGGCTATTCTAGTCAGTTCTCACATGCATTGTTGGAGTGGGCTCGCGAACGCGATATTTTAAATTTAAACAATATGGATATTGTAGCCATACTTACTTTTTAAATTGTCTCCAGACGAATCTTGATTTTGGGAATCTCTTATGATATTAAATAAAAATAAAATAAATCAAACAAATTTTTCAAAAATTAAATAAATAAAATTTTTATTAAATAAATTAAATTTTCGTTAATTAAAATAATTTTAGGTAAATAAATAATTTTTTCGTAATTTAAATAGTTTTAGGTAACTAAATAAATAATTTTTTTAATTACACAATACATCAAGATATAAATAAATATTTTTTATTTTTTTAAAAAAATAAATCAATATTTCAAAGTTAGGACGGTGCATCCAATAAATAAACATTCTTCTAAATATTTTTATTTTTCAATTTTCTTTTAAAAATAAATATTCTTAGGGGTGCTATCGTCAATAACTAATTTTAGGTATATATATATATTTCAGTATATCTGAAATTAAATAAATAAATTATATTTTTACACATACAATATTTTAGGAACTTTTGTAAAAGATTCAGTAAAGATTAGCGGCGACAGCGGTTTTTTTTGTTCTTGTACAAGTTTGTTTTTACAAAATCTTTTTTTTTTGGGGCGTTCGTTGTTTTTTTTCGTTTTGCGTTTTTCGTTTTCACTTTTACAGCGTACTAGCTACATTTTTTAGTTGAAATTGGTTTCGTTATTGTCATTGACGTGTTTTGCGAATTCGGGATTTTACGGGTTTTACCATCAAAATGTCAAACCAACTAGACGTTGACCATCCGTTCTATGGTTTGGAACCCACCGAACTACAGATCGAATGTCTGGTTCGGGGTGTGAACTTCAGGGGGAACAATTGGGCAGAGGACTTTGCAATACCACAATTGGGTCCATCACTCCAAGCTGAACACATACACAATAGTCCAGCATTAGTACAACCGCAATTATCATTAAATTATCCATCAGTACCACAGGTACAACCACCACCATTATATCCACAAGCTCCACTTACAGCACCACCACCATACAACCAACCTCCTCAGGTATGGCGTGACGCGGCTCCAGCGTTAGCACCAGTGGAGTACCGAGGGGTTCGTGGGAACAATTTGAGTCGTTATGACTCAAATTGGGTTCCAACCTTCACAGGAGATGGTCACTCTCCTGATGTTCATGAGTTTGTTCACAGAGTTGAGGCGGCTGCCAGGAGGGACCGTGTGAATTGGGACGACCTTAGGTCTATCGTTCCACGGTATCTCAAGGGGGCTGCCGACAGATACTATTTGAATTTAACTCATGAATATGAGGTGGTGACTTACCCAGTGCTAAGGGAGGGACTCCTACAAACCTTCGGTACGCTCATTGATGATAAGGCGATCTTGCGAGTTCTTCTGAACCGCAAACAAAAGTCAAAGGAGAGCGTGTACGAATATCTGGTGGAGATTGGTTCGTTGAATCGTCGCTTAGCACGTCCATTTGCTGACCGTGAAATGCTAGAAATTGCTCGGGAGGGACTGAGTGTGGAGCTCCAAAACGCTACTCTAGCTGCAACAATACATTCAATTGATGAACTTCGGACTTTATGTCAGAAGTTTGAACGGTTGTGGTCCACACCAGTTCCGACCAGAACATCAAATTTAAGAATTAGCAAGCTACAGCAGGTGGATGATTATGAGGTGGATGTGGAACTAGATCGAGATGGATATATTGAAACGATGGATTCAAAACAGCCCGAACAACAGCACGAAGAAGGCGACGAGAGATGTAGCAACGCAGGACGATCGATCACCACTCAGGAAACCAGAATAAAATCACCTAGTACATTTAATTTCCCATCATTACATCGAACATATTTTAGACGTCTTGAACGTAACATTAGATATTGGAGGATGAGGAAATTATTTCGTAAAGCTTGTATTTCATCTATCCTTTCAGAAACAAAGGATCCTCGGCCGCGATTGACAATAAGAATTTTGGACAAACATATTTCAGGACTATTGGATAGTGGAGCGTCAATCACTATACTTGGAAGAAATTCCTTGGAATTATTGGAATCATCAGGTACAACCTACCGTAAGTACACTTCGTGTATTCGTACGGCGGATGGTACTGCAAATAAAATTTTAGGTTACATAGAAGTTCCAATAACTGTGAATGGCTCCACTAAACCAATGCGGTTCCATATAGTCCCTGGGTTACGAGAAGAGCTCTACCTGGGCATAGATTTCTGGGAGAAATTCGGTATTGTTCCTTCTTTTGTTAGTGAACTGACTCGCACAGAGCTACAAAATTTTAATACACATAACCTCACCACTGACCAGCAACATGAACTGGATATGATCAAGGATTCTTTCCCGTCATTTGAAGTGTCTGGGCTCGGAAAGACTTCTTTGGTTGAACATGTCATCGATGTTGGTGATAGTGCACCTGTTAAACAGAGGCACTATCCCACATCGCCGGCTGTTCAACTAAA
This sequence comes from Diogma glabrata, assembly GCA_963693315.1. NCBI lineage: Eukaryota > Metazoa > Arthropoda > Insecta > Diptera > Cylindrotomidae > Diogma > Diogma glabrata. The sequence goes on from OY856187.1 coordinate 180,372,685, forward strand.
GGTTTATGCCGAACTCGACCGAATGCTTCAAATGGGCGTGATCGAAGAGTCTAACAGTTCTTGGTGCTCGCCAGTGGTTTTGGTACAAAAAGAATCTGGTAAAAACAGATTATGTATTGATAGCCGTCGTGTCAATTCACTCACTAAAAAGGACGCTTACCTACTTCCGTTGATTGATGGCTTACTAGGTCGTCTAAATAGCACAAAGTACATTTCAAGTATTGATCTCAAAGATGCTTTCTGGCAGATTCCTCTGGCAGAAGCATCTAGAGACAAGACAGCCTTCACAGTGCCTGGTCGTCCATTGTATCAATTCCGGGTTATGCCCTTTGGATTGTGCAATGCTCCCCAGACAATCTGTCGGCTAATGCACAAAGTGATACCACATCAATATCACGAAAATGTCTTTGTTTATTTAGATGATCTATTGGTAGTCTCTTCCACGTTCCAGGAACATATGGAATTGCTGTCCAAAGTCTCTTCATTGTTAAGAGCGGCTGGGTTAACAATAAACCTCAAGAAAAGTAAATTTGTTCTGAGAGAGGTGAAATACTTGGGATTTTTGGTTGGTGAAGATGGTCTTCGAACAGACCCTGACAAGGTAAGAGCTGTAGCAGAGTATCCAGCTCCATCTACAGTAAAACAAATACGTAGACTATTGGGAATGGCTGGTTGGTACCAACGTTTCATACCAAATTATGCAAGCGTGGTATCACCGATTACAGATTTATTAAAGAAAAGTTCTGGGAAATTGAAATGGACATTAGAAGCGCAAGCTGCTTTCGAAAATTTAAAACGATTGCTGACTACAGCACCGGTATTAGTAAACCCTGATTATAATAAAGAGTTCTTTATTAGATGCGATGCGAGTCTGACAGGGATAGGTAGTGTACTGTATCAGATCGACGATGACGGACAAGAGTGTCCGATAGCCTTCATGTCGAAAAAACTTAATAAAGCTCAACGAAACTATTCTGTTTCTGAGCTTGAATGTCTTGCGGCAATTCTGAGTGTGAAGAAATTCAGGGGCTATGTTGAAGGTCACCGATTTACAATTGTGACTGATCACTCAAGTCTGAAGTGGCTTATGTCACAGAAAGACTTGAGTGGTCGTCTGGCTAGGTGGAGCCTAAAACTCCAACATATGGATTTTACCATTGTCCACCAAAAAGGTACCCAAAATATAGTCCCTGATGCTCTATCTCGTCTTTATGACGATACACACGAGGAATTGACGGAAGCATTAACACATCACATTAACGACATCAAAATCGACAATGAAGGTTATCGGCACAACGAATATACGGATATGATAGCTAAAGTTCAATCATCACCCAAGGACTTTCCTTCAGTTAAAGTCGTGGATGATAAGCTATACATTCGTATTGAGCCAAGACCTGATGCAATACCCAACGATGTTCCTGTGTGGAAACTCTGGGTACCAAAACCGATGACTTCCAACATGATTCAGAAACATCATGATGATAGTACTGCTGCTCATGGAGGTGTTAAAAAGACTTTAGAATTACTTCGACGTCTTTATTATTGGCCGGGCATGGCGTCACAGGTACACAACTATGTTGTGTCCTGCGACACATGTAAACAAACAAAAGCCACGAATCAGATATTGCGTCCTCCGATGCAATATCAATTCGAAACAGCACGTCCATGGCAGAGAGTCTATATAGATTTTTTGGGACCGTATCCTCGTTCTACACTTGGGAATACGGTGTTATTGATGGTTCTGGATCATGCTACGAAGTTTGTACTACTGAAACCACTTAGAAACGCAACTTCACCGAAGGTGAATGCTTTTCTGAGGAATGAAGTGTTTCTTACATATGGGGTACCAGAGTTTCTACACAGTGACAATGGTAAACAGTTCACTAGTAGGAACTTTCAAAGTCTTTTGTCAAATTTCGGCATTAAACACATTAGGACCGGTGTCTATAGTCCTCAAAGCAACGCGTCAGAGCGGGTCAATAGGTCAGTTCTAGCTGCAATTCGAGCGTTCATAAAAGGTCAACATACCAAGTGGGACTCCCAAATTGGTGAAATCGCATATGCACTGCGGGCTGCAGTACATTCTGCTACCAAGTACTCACCGTACTATTTATTGTTTGGTCAACATCCAATCTCGGATGGAAATACTTACCATTTGTTGAGATCACTACACAAGCTTGGTGAAGATGCTGGTGAGGAAATAGAACGCTCTGATCATTTGACTCTGCTCAGGAACCGGGTTCAACAAAATTTAAAAGCAGCTTTCAAAAAATCGCAACATCAGTACAACCTGCGATCTAAACTACGGACTTTTCAACCACAACAACGTGTGTTTGTACGGCAACATCATTTGAGTGACGCTACAAAAAAATTCTCGGCAAAATTGGCTCCAAAGTTCTTACCTGCAATGATTAAGACTAAGATTGGAAATGTACTCTATGAGTGCACAGATATGAGCGGTAAGAATCGTGGAGTCCATCATGCGAAAGACATCAGGGAATGATGTCTTTTCGTTAGGTAGGGTTGTTCCTCTGGCTGATTGTCGTCTCTGGGGTTCACATCTTCAGGTCATACTTACTGGTTGTATCGGGGTGTCCATGGTGCTGGCGTTCGGATGGATGGTTGGTCTCAATACCCAGTGAAGTTCTTAAGGACTTCATGAGTGTTGGAACCGGTCATCGGTCTTGACGCCAGTGACTGTGGGTATCTCGATCCCAGATACAGTTTAATAAGTGGAAGTAGTTCAGTGGTTTTCTGTCATGGAGGGGATGGCGACGTTTTTGTGATTTCAAGAGTAGAAATCTTGATTTTTACCTTGAATTCATGGTGTAACGATCGCAATAATCGCAAAACAATAATAAAACCAAATTCCTCTTTGTTTTCAATTCAATAGAAATGTATTTCATTAGTTTCCGTTCATTTTTACATTAATAATAATTTTAAAATTTTCTAAAACTTAACTGCTAGTTGAATTTTGAATATACTATAAAAAGCAAACGAACGTACTCAATTTTATTTCCAATTCTAACGAACAGATGTCGTTGTCGTTATTAATCTTTGCTGAATTTTCAATATTACCCGATTTGTTTTGACATCATGAGATGTAAAAAAAGCAAAAATCACATTTTTCCAATTTTGAGAGGTCATTCCATATTTGTGCTTCAAACAAATATTTTCAGAGTTGATTTTAGAAAAAATTCAGTAGATTCATTAAGGTGTTAATATATGTGTTGGCTCTTTTAAATTAATTGCTAATTAATGTGATGTGAAATAATAAAAACATCAAATACTAAAAATATAAGTCAAATTTATAATTTGAAATGAAATTATTATTGTTATTATGGTTGTAAACATTAATAAGAATACAATAAAAAGATTTATTATGGCCAGTTGTGACTTGTAATTGTCCACTTTATAAGAAGTTAACATTGATGAAAATGTTTCATCATGCGACACCAGATGTTTTTTCCAATATATAATACAAATTTGGATTATCAAAAAGATGTCAATGTTTTGAATAATAATAACAACAATAGTAGTGGTGCCGTAGTTTCAAATGGATATTCTAATATTTCAAATCAGGAATTAAGCAAATATTGGCTTAAAGAAGTTCACTTGGTATCCGAAATAATATCTCTGCTTATCCAGATCAAAATTCAACAACTTTGGAGCGTGGTATTGCAACTGGTGGAAACAGAATCAACAGTTTAAAATAAGGTATTTTTCTAATTTTATATTAGTATTGAAATTTAGTTTTTTTTGTGTGGTTCAACTTAGTTTTTAGAATGATAGGCTAATTGAAGAATAATAAGAGATTTCCAAAATTTAAGATCCGTGTAGGGACAATCCGGATGGCGGGAGTGATCTCCTTTACTTTAACTTTTATTTTTTTCCTACTATAAAAACGATGGAATATCAGATGTGCTTGTGATTTGTATAGTTTTAACAGTATATTGAACAGAAACAAAGTGATAAAAGTCCAATCCGATTCACGAAGTGAATCAATTACATACGTGGCTCCGTATCAGGGCCCAATTACAGTATATAATTAATTATAAAGTTATTTTAACTTAGTAAAAAGTTCAAATGTGTGTTAAAATATAACAAACATGCGTTAACTTAACTAAGAAATAGGTCAACATTTGGTTTAAATGAACTATAACGCATAGTTTAAGAATGGTTAGATTAAACAAGCCACATTTTTAAAATTCGTTAAAAATAACGTTAAAAATAGTTTAATACAAACTAACATTTATTAACTATACATAAGTGAAATTGACTAAAAAATTTGTTAAGTTAAATGATTAGCAAAGGTCAAAATAACTAAGCAATTACTGATGTCATTTATAGTTAAAATTGACAGATGCAAAGTTCTAATTTACTAAGCAAAAGCAAGTGTTAAAGTAACCCATGCAAAATTAATAATATTAAACTTGCGCTTAACTGGTTGAAAAACAACCGATATTTTTGGTTAAGTTAAGTATGTTTTTTGGTTACAATTACCCAGAAATTTTTTTCAGTGTAGTGCCTTTTTTAACTTACATACTTTAGATTTTTCGTTTTCATACCCTTCAGGTAGTCTCATGTATATGTCCTCATTTAATCCACCATACAAAAACGCTGTTTTAATATCGAATTTAATTATATTGCTCTTTCTTACTGGTGCTAAGGCAAAAATGATTTTTAGAGCACTGTTGTCCACAACTGGGCTAAATATTTCATCGAAATCTGTTCCGTATCTTTGTTCACAGCCTCGTATTACTAGCCTTGTATTTTCCATCATCTTTAACCTTAAAAATCCATCTACTACTTAATATGTTTTTACCTTCTGCTTCAGAAGAGTCTATATATATCCATGTGTTGTTTTTATATAATGACATCTTTTCGTCATCTATGGCCCTTTTCCAATTTGTTTTATCAGGACCATTTACCGTTTCCTCATATGTTAACATAACATATTCATCAAATCGTTTTGGGATTTTTCTCATACGCCCACTTTTCGTAACGGTTTCATTTTGTATTCCTTCGTTTTTGATACGTTTCTTGGTTTTTCTTCATCATCCTTCCCTTCAGTCTTATTACTGACTTGTTGGCTTTCGTCAATGTTTTCTTCCTCAAGAGTTTGTTGTAATTCCTCATCTTCATTTTTTCGATAAATATCTACAATTTGTTTTAAGACATCTGCTGTGTGTTTTGGAAACTCTACATCTCTAGAAATTTTAAATTTACGCTTATTTGAATCCCATAATCTATAGCTATTTGTTGCATAGCCTACAAAAACATACTCTTTACTTCGATCATCCAATTTACGCAAGTATCCAAGTTCTTTTGCAAACACTTTACTCCCAAAAATTTGCAATCTTGATAGATTTGGTTTTGTGCCCCATTTTTCGATTGAAATTGTATCCAAGGTCGATGTTGGACTTCTGTTTGTTAAGTATGCCGCTGTTCGTACTGCTTCACCCGACATCGTTTTAGATAAACCAGAATCAGCTATCAATGCTCTTGCTTTTTCCATCAATGTCCGATTCATACGTTCTGCTTTACCATTTAATTGCGGAGTGTATGAAACTGTGTAATCTAAAACAATTCCTTTATTTTTACACCACCCACTAAGAATTTTGCTTTGATATTCGCCTCCATTGTCGCATCTAATTTTTGAGATTCGTAAACACCATTTTGCCTCACATTCCTCAACATATTCTTTTACAACATCCAAAATTAGATATTAGATAAATTTTTACGAAACGTGTGTAATCATCAATAAATGTGATGAAATATTTCTTGTTGTCCCAAGTGTTTGGCTCAATAGCACCGCAAACATCTGTGTGAACAAGCTCCAACGGTCTCGTTGCTCTTGTTCGTTCTTCTTGAAATGGTTTTCTCGTTTGTCTTGCACGAAGGCATATTTCACAAAATTTATCTATCTGATCGATTTCGTTTGCATTTAAATTCAATCCATCAGATAATTTTAATAACTTTTTCATATTATCTGTCCCCATATGTCCTAATTTTCTGTGCCATTCGTATGCTTTCATATTATCATTTACTGTTAATGCATTTTTATTTCTGTGACTTTGCATTTTAATTACATACAAACCATTTTCAATTGATCCCTCAAGAATCTTTTCTTCATTTTTGATTATCTCTACCTTTTCTTTAGTAAAATGGACTTCACCTCCATTTTGTGCTATTGCATTTACTGATATTAAATTTTTATTTAGTTCTGGTACATATAACACATTTTTTAATGTACAAGAATTTGTATTCACACAACCAATAATTTCTGCCTTCATACTCTCCGACCTTTTAGCTACTCCAATGTCTATATTTGTTCTTATAATGTCATTTAACACAATACTATTATTTGATATATGACTGGTTGCACCGGAATCAACAACCCAAACTTCAGATGTCACTTTCTCGTCATACTTTTTAACCGACTTAAAAAAAGAAGGGGTTCTGTGTTTCACTGCAGGTTTTTTTTATGTATGTACACCGATTTCTCAAAAACGACTCGTTCGATTTGGATGATTTAAATTTTATTCTATTTGGATTCATTCCCAGACGGTCCCATAATTTTTTCTATGATGTGAAAAATACCGTTATTCAGAAAATTAGACAAAACCATATTTTTAATGCATTTTCGCTGATTTCGTCAAAACACATTAATCTGTTTGGATGTTTTGGGCAGTATTATATTGCTATACTTGTCAAGGTTATCGTAAATAATTTTCTATGACGGGAAATATATATGCCGTTTGTGCAAAAAATCGCAAAACCATAATTAATAGATTGTCACTGATGAAAGTTTTTCCGGCATTTGAAGTTATTACTTTTAGAACGCTTTATAGCCGACATTTGCTTTATAACTAAACTAAAAATAAAAAAACTTTTTAAAAAAAAAATAGAACCGACTTCAAAAAAAACAAAAGAGGCACAAAAAAGTGAAAAATAACTCAATTGATGCTTTTAGAAACAAAAATACGTTACATTTTGTTTAATTTAATTTAATTATACTTTACTATAGACAAAAAAATTACGCTATTATACAAAGTTACTATTGTAACGACTCTTCGTTGGTTCTTTTCGATTATTGAGCAAACACGACAGTAAAAAGACAGATCTTTAGTTAACAAAATCTCAATTTTCATAGTTTACACTGATAAGGAGGTCAACAATAACCTCGAAATATTTGTTAAAAATTAAATAAATTAAGCAATTATTGGTCTATAGCTTGGTAGTTTTTTTGGCTTTGATTCTTCAATATTAAAAAGACTACAAGACAGTATACATTACTATATATAGACCAGATTTATGATACAAATTGGTCTCAGTATATCATAAACAAAAAACATACAAAATCTCAAACTTTATTTATCAACCAGTTACAGCAACTTCCGATTTTAATTACAATAAATTCCAGGGTCTCCAATTTATGCACGATAAACTTCACCGCTTGCGAATATTTATAAACACTTTCAATTGCAAAATTAAAACTGAGTATCTGATATTTTGTTCGCTTATTTATATTCAAAAACAAATAAGCAGAAACGTCTGGTAACTCAGTTTTTGTTGTCAGTGTATTTTCTAGAAACAATAGGCCACACCTCCTTTTAATTCATTAATGTAAACATTTAATGCAAATTGTATTAGTTAAAAGGAGTTAACTTTTAATTCATGAATGCAGAATGTATTGGTTATTTATGATTAAATTAACCCATTCTGGACAAAGTTTATTACACCATATTAAAATAGTTACTTTTGATTATAATTATTATAGTTATTATAGTTGTTATAATAGTTATTATATTTTAAAAGTTATTTGTAGTACAAAACTGCTCGAAGTCGGTGCCACATTGACGAAAAACCGGCTAATATGTCTCGGGCTTGGCACCGATTTCCAACAGTTTTGTACTGCAAATAACTTTTAAAATATAATAACTATTATAACTATAATAATTATAATCAAAAGTAACTATTTTAATATAGTAACTTTGTATAATAGCGTAATTTTTTTGTCTATAGTAAAGTATAATTAAATTAAATTAATCAAAATGTAACGTATTTTTGTTTCTAAAAGCAACAATTTTTTTTTTTTTTTTTTTAATAAAATGTGATGTGTAGTAGGCATTAATATATGTGTCACAACAACACATGAAAACCTTTTAATACCAAGGTCCCACAACAACATGCGTTCAAAGGATGTTAATGGACGCAAATCTGTTTGTTTTTTTTTTTTAATATTTTTTTGTTAAATAATGGATAACTAAACCATAAATCCTATCACATATAAAATATGACATAGGCCAATATTTCGTGATAGGATAGGGAAAATAAAAATAAAATAAGAGATAAAAAGCAAATTTGTTTTAAAAATTTGCAGGAACAAAACTAAAATTGGTTTGCCAATAGTCCAGCTAATGGCATAATCCTTGATTATGGGACGCAGTATATTTTTCAATGATTAAAGCTCAGATATATAGTTATATGAAGGCTCGTTTCTTCTAGCAAGCTACAGCGTTCCAGCATCAAGGAATATTCATTAGCTAAGATTGAGAGTGCTACCGTTGACTGAATACAGTTCATCCGCCAGCACCCCTAAGATATCACCTTGGCTACTGATATCTCACTGCTATTGCCAGTGGTATGCGATATCTCACGTTAACTCATATGCCAATAGCAGGGACTGGAGTACGTGGGGTTGTCACGCCCGTAGATCAAAAAATAGAAAAAAATTAACAAATTAATAAAAACTGATCCCTCCATGCGTAAGATTGAGTTATTTTTCACTTTTTTGTGCCTCTTTTGTTTTTTCTGAAGTCGGTTCTATTTTTTTTTTTTAAAGTTTTTTTTTACATTCTGTTAAAAATGACACTTTATTTTAATTATAATTTTTAGTTTTACGAAAATAACAATCTTTTTTTTGATGATTTTTCTTTCTACAAATTTTACAAAAAATTGTTAGATTTTCCCTTTTATTACAGTTTTTAAATTTATGATTGGTTTCACCGCATTTGAATAAAACACTTTAATTTTTGTTTATTATTATTAATAAACAGACGTTTTCCAGACTCTCATTTGACTCCATTTTTACACTTTCACTTTTTTAATTATATAGTTTTTAATTAAACGTATCTGGGCCCATAACCTGTTAAAAAACATAATCCGCTTTCTTCCTTTTTTAGTTTTACTTCGTTTTTACGTTTTTAATATAATAAAAAACAATTACAAATTTTACGTTTTGTTTATTTTAATTAACTCAACACGTTACACTTTATTTTTACAAGGAAGACAATTCACCATCTTGATTTTCTTACAACAATATAAATTTTGATACAGTAACAATACTAAAAGCTTTTCTTAAAATAATTAAAAAATTCGTTATTTTAAATTCAAAAACAATAAAGAAAGAAATTATTATATTTCAACAATTACTACATCCAAAACAACGCGGACCTTTCCTCTTCGATCTATTTTTAGAAGTAGAATTATTTTTCCTATGAAAACTACTTCATTTGATTCGGTTGTTGTTTCCACATTTTGTAGTAATTTTACTTTTATTGCATCACCCGAGATGGGTGTACCCGGGTTTTTGAGACCCATTATCATAGGTTTAAATTCATCAGGTAAACCGGCTAACAATATAACTCCAATCCATTCTTCACTGACAGTCATTCCTATCGATCCTAACTTGTGAGCAGTTGACATAATTGTATTCACAAATTCTTCAGTTGAACTGGTAGTCAGTCGGACTTTGGTAGTCTGGTTGTTATGAGGGTACGAAGGAGTCCCACCTTCCTTGTGAGCCCTGAATCTTCGAACGCTTTTGATAAATTTACCCAGACTTCTTTTGCAGTCTTCGCTTCCCTGACATGCACATAATTTATTGGATCGATTAACAAAATAATTTTGGATTTAGCTTTCAAAATTTTTTTAGCATCGCTGTCGGTACCATCTATGCAACCAAACAATTCTTCATGTTCCAAATACGTCTGAACTGCAAACTTCCATGAATCATAGTTTTCTCTACCTTTCAATTTTTCAATTGCGGGCAAAATATTTAACGCCATCTATCAGAATATTTTTTGTTTCACTATTTGAGGTTATGTCAATAAATTTATAAAATCGGATTTTACAATGATGAAAAAAATGTTTTTTTAATTAAAATTATTTTAATACTGATTTAATTGACACTTAAATAGACACTTATTTATGTAGCATATGGTTTTTATGACACAGTAAAAAACAAAAATAAAACTTAAAATAGGTAGATTCTTCTATAAAATCTACCTAAAACAAAACATGAATACACATTAAATGAGCTTACAATCAATTTGATTGCGCGTCTTTTAGTTAAAAAGTAAAAAGTAAAATATTTGAGCATTGGGCAGTACATTTGAACATTAGATGTTTACATCGAGTGAGTCTATCCATGCTACTACATCGGGAGTTGCCAAATGGATGTCTGCGATGTCGCTATTGTATCGTAGAATTGGACACACAGTTGCAATGTGTTTTATGGTTTGTTGTGGAGCGCTGCAGTCACATTGAGGGGGTAAATAGACACTTTAAAAACTTTTCACGGTTTTCTGGGCCCATAACCTATTGTAAGTGAATACATATTTAAGAGACATCAAATCCGGTGGCTTACAAGGTAAAAACAGGAACAGAGTTTATTTTATACAAATGATAGATACATTTAAGCTTAGTGTTGCCACATACAAAATAATAAATAGTGTTACAATATACAAAATAAAATATATCAATTTCAACAGTATGAAATTAAATGTAATTGAACATGAAATTATTAATATTGAGAATTTTATTGCATTATAAGTTTGTCAAAAATATATTGTCAAGAATGTCAAAAAATGATTTCATGTATTTTTTTAGCCAATTTTTTGGAAATTTAGTTATTTGTATGACGTAAATGTAATTGAATATGAAATTGTACATGGAAACGTTTGAATTTGTTATAGTTTATGAAACAGGAATTTTGAAAAAAGGTTGTATGTTTGATTTTGTAATAGTTTTTGCAATATTTTTAGAATTTTTGAAAAATTTTTAATTTTTGATTTTGTTATAATTTTTGCAATATTATTAGAATTTCGGTAAGTATGAACTTTTGAATTTTTGAGTATTTTTAAAAAAGTTTGTATTTTTGATTCTGTAATAATTTTTACAATATATTTAGGATTAGGAGTATTTTTAAAAAAGTTTTAATCTTTGATTTTGTAACAATTTTTGGAATATTTTTAAAATTTTGAAATAAGTTTAAATATTTGATTTTATTTAATTTTTACAATAGTTTTGGAATTTTGAACGAAATATGAATTTGCTTCATTTTGATTTTGTAATATCAATTCGAAACCAGAAATATCATCTCGAAACGCAAAATGGGAGGTTTTTGAGTAGTTTGCTGATTGTATCATCTTTTCACTAAGTTATATTAATTTATGATCTGTTATAATTTTCCGACAACGTATTGATGTTTCGTGTTAGTTTTGTAATAAATTTCTAAACAGAGATAAAAAATACATGTTCTTTAACAAAGAGTTATGTTTGATATACATCGTTACCCAAAACTAAAAACCTTGTTCTCATAAAAGTTTTTTGCCGTAAACTATATCAAAATCCTTAACCCAGACGGCCAGACCGAAGTCTTGATGTCTCAGAGCTGTTAAATTTCAGCCCCTTCATATTTTTGCACTTGTAATTTATTTCAAACTAAACTGAAAAATGTATGTAACGGTTTTTGAACGTGCAATAAAGTTTTTGCATTCGCATGACAAATTTAACAGATTTTGCGACCAACATCGTTCCAAAGAAAGAAATAACTAGCAGGGGTTGCAACTTGCATCTGAACAACTCATACTTTTATCATATTCAAAAACCAGTTTTTATAAATTTGTAACATTTGACATGTTCGTTTGGCTCTATTATTTATTTTCTTAATTATAAGTAAATACGAATGGTTTCAACCTCAGCTTTGCAAAAAATGTTAAAACGATACGAATTTAGAACGAAAACCAAATATTTTTACCCTTTACCGAAAATAAATTTACTACAATGTTTTCTATGACGTTTTCACTAAAATAGACATTCACTTTCTGAAATGAACGTTGAATAGTATAATCATAATCATATCTAATAAGATGTGTTTAACAAAAAATAGAATAGATGGCAATAGAAGTTTCGTTTGAAATGAAACTCATCGAAATGAAAGTATCAGAAATTATTTAAGCAGCCAAATGTTTGAATCAGCGAATTTTCGATGATTTATTATAAACATGGATGAGTTGGTAAATGGTGGACAAAAAAAACCAAAATTCAAAAGAAATCCATTTACAATGAACGATGAAGTAGTAATACTTACACATGGTGCTTGGAGCATTCAGTTATTCGACATTTTGAGTTATCCGAATATCGAATAACTTTTTCTTTAAATATCCGAATATTCGGTTAGTATTCGAATAGTAAAAGAAGTACATACTAAGAACTATGAATAAAATCAAACAGGTTTAACATATTATGCATTTTATTTTATTTATTTTCTTGAAATATGCATTTAAAAAAGAGAAGTGCGTTTAGATGTTTAAATTTTAGGCTACTTCTTATTTCAGATATCCCGCCGTAGAGAAACCTCATTCAGTTTTTGTTGAAGTGGGGCTGATAGTCAATAGAGGTAACAAAAATATTTTTTTAAACTATTAACCGCGATTTTCATTACTACTGTTACTGTATTTCATGTCGTGGAATCAGTAATTGAGCTAATCGCTGGTTGCCGCTTTTGTTGCAATATATTTTTACTTTGATTGTTGACTGCAAGTGCGTCATTTATATTACCAGATACCTGCAACCATGGTTATTACTGTTTTCATCGCTAGGATTTGGTACATCTCTGAAGGCTGAGGAGGCGAGAAAGGAAAGTTTTCACAGCAGTTTTCTTTGCGTAATCAAAATATTCGTTCGCTTGTGGTATAACTCCAGTGTCAAGATATAGAAATAAGGTTGTTAAGGTTGTTTTGTTTCTTTTCTGATCCATTTGTTTTCTGATTTCGTGGAGTAAGATTTCACTTAAATCACTGTTCAGTTCCGTTAGAGAAGTAAATAAGAATTTGCATATGCCTTCGGCTGTCATAAGTGTTGAATTTTCTTCGCTAACTTCTTTGACTTTTTGTTAAAAAATATATCCCTTAAAATATTGAAGTTTCTTAGTTTCGAAGTTTGAAAAAGAAATGAAGGGATGGAAAACCATTATATTTTGGGAGATAAAAAATATTCGAATATTCGCGTCTAAATATTCGAATAACGAATACTTTTACTGAAAAAATATTTAAACTGTGTGGTGAATGTCAACAGCAACAGAGATAAATGATAACAATTTTGGTTTGACAAGGAGTATAAAATTAAAATAACGCAGATCTTTCTCATCGTATGAGATCGGTCTTAATGGTGCTATTACACACAAATTAAATTCAGCTCCCATAACCAATTTTGTAGTTACCATAATCTGAAAAGTTGATGAAAAATATTTTGTATAAGAAAAAGAGGGATAGCATGCGCGAGATAGATATAAAAACTGCAAGAAAAGTAAGCTGATAGCAACTGACTTTTTGAAAAATTATTTGGTTTACTGATTAACTGCTAGAAAATTGTCAGATGATTTCATCTGCAAATTCAACCGATTTAAAACCGATTATCAAGTTAATTGATTGTCATATTAAAATTATAATAATACTTATATTATATTCGGTATAAAATGATTAAATACATATTTTCAAGATTTTAATGTCAAAATTTTACGTTTTCTTTACGTATTTTCGATTCACATTTTTTTTAAATCTTAGCGCATTTTCTTCTTGTACAAGCTACAACAATTGCTCTATAATGTGTTGTCGCCATTTTTTCGTTTCATTTACTTTTACAGTATATAATTTATTTACAATTTATATACCACTAATTTAGATATAATCGATTATATAATATAATATTAACACTAAATAACTAATAATTTTTTTAGAAATTGTTGTTTAAAAATTACTATTACTTCGTAAACTTATTTGTGTTTTCTTGCAGTTTTTGATCTTTTCGCCATCCACAGTCAAAAAAAATAAATACTATCATCTGAAAAGTTGATGATAGCAACTGACCAACCATAATGGTGCTATTACACACAAATCATCAACTTTTCAGATGATAGTATTTATTTTTTTTGACTGTAGATGGCGAAAAGATTAGTTATTTAGTGTTAATATTATATTATATAATCGATTATATCTAAATTAGTGGTATATAAATTGTAAATAAATTATATACTGTAAAAGTTAATGAAACGAAAAGATGGCGACAACACATTATAGAGCAATTGTTGTAGCTTGTACAAGAAGAAACTGCGCTAAGGTTTGAAAAAAAAAAAATGTGAATCGAAAATACGTAAAGAAAACGTAAAATTTTGACATTAAAATCTTGAAAATATGTATTTAATCATTTTATACCGAATATAATATAAGTATTATTATAATTTTAATATGAAAATCAATTAATTTGATAATCGGTTTTAAACCGGTTGAATTTGCAGATGAAATCATCTGACAATTTTCTAGCAGTTAATCAGTAAACCAAATAATTTTTCAAAAAGTCAGTTGCTATCAGCTAACTTTTCTTGCAGTTTTTATATCTATCTCGCGCATGCTATCCCTCTTTTTCTTATACAAAATATTTTTCATCAACTTTTCAGATTATGGTAACTGCAAAATTGATTATGGGAGCTGAATTTAATTTGTGTGTAATAGCAACATAGAGTAAATAAAAAAACTTAAAAAAAAAAAATAGAACCGACTTCAAAAAAAACAAAAGAGGCACAAAAAAGTGAAAAATAACTCAATTGATGCTTTTAGAAACAAAAATACGTTACATTTTTGTTTAATTTAATTTAATTATACCTTACTATAGACAAAAAAATTACGCTATTATACAAAGTTACTATATTAAAATAGTTACTTTTGATTATAATTATTATAGTTATTATAGTTGTTATAATAGTTATTATATTTTCGGATCGTGTCTATGTTGAGCTGCCGCATTGCCTTTGTTGAAATGGGTAATACTACTGTTTCAGTTTCAGTCAAACGAGGTTGTCCACAGGGTGGTGTTCTCTCACCTCTTCTGTGGACTTTGGTAGTTGATAGTCTTCTTAAGAGACTGAACCAATCGGGACCCTATTCTCAGGGTTGAGCTGATTACATTGCCATACTGGCAATTGGGAAAGACCTTCGCACTCTGGTGGATCTGATGCAAAATTCACTGAAGGTTGTTGAAGAGTGGTGTGGGGAGCAAGGACTTTCAGTCCATCCTTCCAAATCACAGGTAGTTTTATTTACCAATAAGAGAAAGGTGCCTGCAACACCAAGTCTGTATCTTTTCAGTATGCAGTTAAGCTACTCAGATGAGGTTAAGTTTCTAGGCATCATTCTCGACAAAAGGTTAAATTGGGACAATCATTTAACAAAAAAAATTGACAAGGCTGTCATTTCTTTTTGGCAATGCCGTCGATCCTTCGGTCGTTATTGGGGCCTTAGTCACAAAATGATCCTATGGATATACACAGCAATAATCAGACCAACACTTGTTTTTGCATGTGTTGTCTGGTGGCCAAAGACGGAGAAACAGTACGTCCGTGCTAGATTAAATAAAATACAAAGAATGGCATGTGTAGGTATTAGTGGCTCAATGCGTACCACACCAACACTGTCATTGGAGGCCATGTTGGGTCTGGTTCCTTTACATATGTAGAGTACATGGCTAAAAGAGCTGTCTACAGACTGCATGTGGCAGGAACGTGGGTAAACAGAGGGAAAACATGCGGTCATGGTCACATACTTGATAGACTACGGACAGATTGTCCCGAAATAGATATGCATAGTGACGTCATGACCAAGGTATATAACTTTGAGTAGCCCGCTGAACTGGTCATCTCTTCTAGAGAGGAATGTGAGGAAACTTGGTCCGAATGGTTCTCCTGCAGCGAGATTTATGTTTTCTATACAGATGGCTCACTGTTGAATGGAAATGCAGGAGCTGGCGTGTACCTGGAAGCAGATAATGTCATAAGCAGCAAGAAATATCCGCTTGGATGGTTTTGTACTGTTCTTCAAGCGGAGGTGTATGCTATCAATGAATGCACGCATGTAATAACTAGTCTGCGTCTGCAAGGGGAAAAAATATGCATCTGTTCGGATAGCCAAACAGCTATCAAAGCACTGGTAAACCTGGAGACTACTTCCAAACTCTTCTATGAGTGGAGGAAAAATCTTTGTAGGATAGCGCAACACAACACTATCACTTTGCGGTGGGTTCCAGGTCATAGTGGCATTCTGGGCAACATAAAAGCGGATGAACTTGCAAGGGCTGGAGCGGGCATGAAATACTCAGCTCCAGAACCCGCCTTAGGGTTATCCAAAACGTTGTCATTATTAAAGGTGGATACTGACCTCAAGATGAAAACCTTGTGGAATGCGTCATCAACAGGCAGACAAAGTAAAATGTTTTTTACCATTTCAGAAAAAAAAGTCCAGCGGCAATACCTTTCCGCTAGAAAAAGGTAGATTTCTTGATCAGACAGATATGCATACAAGTAGAATCAATGTATCAAATTAGTTGAAATCAAAAAACTAAATAGAAACGGAATTATCCAACAAATTTCACAAAAGACATTTAATACATTAACCGAAACTACTTTATGCAATTTCGGAACAGTTTTGTTTAATTTGGTTAAAATTAGTCATAACATATTAAATCCACCAAAGATCAAATAAACGTCTAACAAAGATCAAAAGAACTACGTGACAACTACAATTATACCATCACACATAATTTATAATCAAACATTATTAAACAATTTTAATTAAAAATCATCTTTGTGTTGTATTTTTTTGTTCTCATTTAATCTTTTTTCAAATACATAGTTTACTTAGTGAAAAAAAAAATAAAAATACAAACAAAAGAGCATATGATAATTTTCCTGGCTTGAGATGGCTTGAGATTTGTCTGTAATAGGTTCATTATATTGCTTATAAAAATGGAACCTTTTGGGTTAGAAAGCTGAAATTTTGTGAGGCTATAGTTTAAAAATTGTCTTAAAAGTTAAGATGAATTTAAATAACATAAGCTCAAACTTGATGAAATCATTGCCTTTTGCGTTTGTTTTCATTTCAACAGACCTGGGGCCTCAACCTTTAGACCTGAACTATTTTTTTTTTTAATTTTGGAAAGATTTATATTGAAACTTTGTGTGAAAAAGTTTTCAAGTGTGAGCTTGACCATTTCAGCTAGATCAAGGACAGCAAAGTTTAGCAAATTTTTAAAACAGCTGATTTTTCAGGAACCTGGAACGTCAAAGTTGTCATTTGGATAAAAATGATAGAAATATGTTCAAATATTCAATATTTATAAATTTTATTAAAATATTATGATTCAAACGGAAGTTATAGCGCCCTAGATTATTCGACATTTTAGGCTCTAGCCGCTTAACTGGTACCCGGATATGGCCAGTTCACGAACTTGTCCAAGACATTATTTGCCGAAACACACACAAAAAATTATTTTGGTGTAGGTCGAAAAATGCGACCGTGAGAGTGCCGCCAAATTCCGTTATATCTCATATCGTTATATATATATATATATATATATATATATATATATATATATATATATATATATATATATATATATATATATATATATATATATATATATATATATATATATATATATATATATATATATATAAATTTTTTTTTCATTTTGATTTTCCGTCTCCGCTTATCATATATAGTCGTTTGGCACCAAAATTTTTCCGAAATTCCGAGATGAAGCACATGAAGCACTACCTATTGGTAGATTTTTATATGAAATCTACCTAAATGTCAATTTTCTTTTAAGTCTGAAGAGAAAAACTCTCAGCATTGTGGTCGTTGTCCTTACTGGACATGGTCATCTAAATAAACACCTTTTTACCATGGGACTTAGTGAAAGTTCGGTGTGTGAGTCTTATCTTGAAGAGGAGGAAGACTCGGAGCACTTTCTGTGTGTATGTCCAGCCTTTTCTAGCGTTAGAGCTAGGATTTTTGGCTCTGAAACTGTAGAGGCTGGCATTATCAAACTGTTTTAGGTTTCATTAAACTTACAGAAAGGTTTGTGGAATAGTTGTTTTGAGACCAAACTCGGACACGGCGCTATGGACCGTAGAGTCTGCGTGCCAGGACAAGTTTGCCTCATGCAACCTGTCCAACCCTTTATAATCTAATCTAATCTATTATATTTTAAAAGTTATTTGTAGTACAAAACTGTTGGAAATCGGTGCCAAGCCCGAGACATATTAGCCGGTTTTTCGTCAATGTGGCACCGACTTCGAACAGTTTTGTACTACAAGTAACTTTTAAAATATAATAACTATTATAACAACTATAATAACTATAATAATTATAATCAAAAGTAACTATTTTAATATAGTAACTTTGTATAATAGCGTAATTTTTTTGTCTATAGTAAAGTATAATTAAATTAAATTAAACAAAATGTAACGTATTTTTGTTTCTAAAAGCATCAATTGAGTTATTTTTCACTTTTTTGTGCCTCTTTTGTTTTTTTTGAAGTCGGTTCTAATTTTTTTTTAAAAAGTTTTTTTATTTTTTTATTTTTAGTGTAGTCATAAAGCAAATGTCGGCTAGAAAGCGTTCTAAAAGTAATAACTTCAAATGCCGGAAAAACTTTCATCAGTGACAATCTATTAACTATGGTTTAGCGATTTTTTGCACAAACGGCATACATATTTCCCGTGATAGAAATTTATTTACGATAACCTTGACAAGTATAGCAATATAATACTGCCCAAAACATCCAAACAGATTAATGTGTTTTGACGAAATTAGCGAAAATGCGTTAAAAATATGGTTTTGTCTAATTTTCTGAATAACGGTATTTTTCACATCATAAAAAAAATTATGGGACCCTCTGAGAATGAACCCAAATAGAATAAAATTTAAATCATCCAAATCGAACGAGCCGTTTTTGAGAAATCGGTGTACATACATAAAAAAAACCAACAGTGAAACACAGAACCTCCTTCTTTTTTTAAGTCGGTTAATAAATAAAAGATAACAAATTTTATCAAAAAAGAAACTATAAATTTTTTGAGTAGTTAGTCTTTAGTAACTAAACGCAATCACCACTACTTCCATTTCAGTTTAAAAAAGTCCGAGCGGCAGGTATATCCGCTAGAAATAGGTAGATTTCTGGATCAGACAGTTATGTGTGCAATTAGAATCGGATTTATCAGATTACTTGATAAAAAACACTAATTAAAAACAGAAGTATTAAACAAACTTTAAAAATAAACATTATTTTATACAGTTTTTGGGCTCTAGACGCTTAACCTGTACCCCGATATGGCCAATTGTCAAACATATTCAGGAGACTGTTTGCCGCAATATACCCAGAAAATATTTTTAGCGTAAGTGAAAAAATGCGACCGTGAAAGTGCCGCTAAATGCCGTTGTACTTCACACAGTTTATTGCAGATAGCTAAAGAACCTTTTATTGCAGATGTCTGGCTTTTTAAAAAATGATAGAAATATGTTTAAATAATTAATATTTATAAATTTTGTTTGCATATTTTGCCCCAAACGGCCGTTATAACGCTTTGTTTTTGACAGTTTTAAGGCTCTAGACTCTTAACCTGTACCCGGATATGGCCAGTTGTCGAACTTATCCAAGAGATTGTTTGCCGCAACACGCTCAGAAAAAATGTTTGGTCTAGGTCGTAAAATGAGACCGTGAGAGTGCCGCTAAATTCCGTTATACCTCATATATATATATATATATATATATATATATATATATATATATATATATATATATATATATATATATATATATATATATATATATATATATATATATATATATATATATATATATATATATATATATATATATATACACCCAATTCTGTTTTTACACGGTCTTTTTTTAGACGGTTTTTATATAACACGGTCTAGAAAAAAAAATTAAATTCGTTTTTACACGGTTTTATTCGAAATAGCACGGTTTAAATTTTGAAGAAAATATTTTTTTTTCTATATACAAAGTTAGGCATGTTTAGTGTTAATTATAATAAATTATGAATTAACGTCTCTTAATATCCGAAGATACCATGTCCAACTAGGAATTAGGATTAAGTTTGAATAAATTAAGTTTCTTTAAGAAGTTTCTGAACATTATCTTTAAAATTTTGAGGATTAAAGCCATCAGGGAAAACCCTTGCTGGTAAGACATTCCATAGATGAGAGACTGCTGAAAAAATCACACTGAAAAGCAACACTTCTGAACCTTTTTATATGAAATGTAAAAGGATGAGCTACAAAATTTACTCTGGTGTTACGTGATAGGTTGCTAGTTCAGGCAAAATTGGTTTTATCTCAGTGGAAGTTTGTTCATCCACAATGTATTAATAGAAAATTCTCAGATCAGCAACATTTCTTCTGTGGAGTTGCTAATTAGTTTAACAACTATGCGCTGAACAAACTCAATTTATTTCAAACTACTAAAATCAGATACACCCCATATGTGAGAACCATTCAGGCAGTATAAATGATTTATATATTAAAAGAAGCTGTTTGCTATTGAAAAACTTACGAAAAACCTCAATTTTTGAACAGCGTTCTT
>OY856187.1:180398417-180474201 GCA_963693315.1 Diogma glabrata
GAAAAATTCAACTTAAGTAAATATGAAAAATGATGAAGTTTCAATTTAGAAATTATATGAACATCAAAATTAAAAATATGTTTCGTCATCGCCGATTTGGCTAATAAGACACACGGGATTTGAACAATGTGTCTCTGATGAATGTAGTTCGAATCCTGACACGAAACACAACAAATTTTTTCTAAAGGAATTTTAGAGAAAATGAAAAGTTATTTCGAATTGCAAAATTCAAGTGATTTCCAATATATACTTAAGCTTAATTGTTCACAAAAACCAATCCGATATATATATATATATATATATATATATATATATATATATATATATATATATATATATATATATATATATATATATATATATATATATATATATATATATATATATATATATATATATATATATATATATATATATATATATATATATATATATATATATCTGTAGGTGGGAGGTAAACTACACTAAGTCACATTTTTAAAATTTTACAGGAAAGCCAAAAAACTGTTTGAAAATGGACTATTTACTATGGACTTGGAATATTTAAAATTGTTCTATCTCGAAAACTACACTAGTTAGGACTCAGTGCTCTTAACCTCTCGGTAGAGAACCAAAACCTGATTCTAACAGTATAAAAAAACGTATTTTGAAAAAATTGGACTTGGTGTAGTTTACCTCCCACCTACAGATATATATATATATATATATATATATATATATATATATATATATATATATATATATATATATATTATATATAATATATTTATATATATATATATATATATATATATATATATATATATATATATATATATATATATATATATATATATATATATATATATATATATATATATATATATATATATATATATATATATATATATATATATATATATATATATATATATATATATATATATATATATATATATACATATATATATATATATATATATATATATATATATATATATATATATATATATATATATATATATATATATATATATATATATATATATATCCGAGTACAAAAAATCGTCGAAGATGTTTTTACTATATTTATTTCTAAATGAAATTCCACCACCCAGCTGTTTTCTCATACTTAAAAAGCTTTTTACTGATCGCGCCCTAGTAAAAATTGTTCACCAGTTTACTAATACAATTAACAAAAAAAATATTAAACAACTACAGATAAGCAAACAATATTGAAGTATTGATGATATTTTCATTGTATTTCTTTAAAGAAAGAAATAAGTGATCCTGCGATGAATATTTTGATGAAATTCTTAATTACTTTCATGATAATTATATCAGCAACTAACATTTTTCACTCCTTCTCTTTATTCTCGTTGCATTTTATGATTCGTTTTAAATTTTTTCTAGTTTTGTTTTTACTTCTAGAGCTGCAACTTTGTGATTTTTGTCAGTTTTTGTTTAAAAGTGAAATATTGTGTTGAAAAACTATATACAAATCGATAGTGCATTAACGGTACAGAAAATCGAAGTAGCTGCAGTACAATAATTTTTTGTTATAAAAGTTTTTAATTTCAGGAAAAAACTGACGCGTCTAAATCATAGAGGAAGAAGGAAGAACCATCTCTTTAAAAAATATTAATGCTTTATTAAATTAATTTTAATGCCTCAAAAAATTTATAATTAATAAACTTCTAATTTAAAACAAAAAAATGGCTTTTAAAATACCACAATTTTCATTTGTTCTATATTTTATTGTGTATGATTATGATCGGCGGGTACGCCAGTGTAAATTTTATTAATTTTTGATATCAACGTATTTCAAAACCATAATATACAAAGTGCTAACTGTATTTCCGACTCTTGTTAACATGACGTGGATTAAGTCAGGAGTAAATCAAGTTTAAGATTTATTTAATTTGAATACCATCATCTTAACTACTGTATGATAAGCATATCACATCTTTAAAAATATAACAATAATTAAATCTAGTTTCATTTCCGACGTTGATTGAATCAAACTGTAACGCAAATTCTTAAAATGAAATATTTTTTATGTTTAATGTTAATCGTGGGCCTTATAGTTTCGGGTTTGTAAGATTCATTTTTAAATTCTATTATCATTTCTATCTTTAATATTTTACTAGGCTTAGGTTCCAGCAATCCGGTTTGTGATGAAGACCCTGGAGTGGTAGGAATATGTAGAGCACAAAAGGAAAGGTATTCTTATTACTCAGCAACAAACACATGTGCAAAATTTTTCTATGGCGGATGTCAGGGAACTAATAATAATTTTGTTACGCTAGGAGAATGCGAATTAGCATGCAAACATTAAATTAATTATTTAGTTGTATCAAGTAATTTTGTTTTCAAATAAATTTTGCGATAACTTTTTGTAATATGCTGTTTAATTTTTGCGATATTCAAGGTCAATTTTCTGTTTAACAACAATTATTATTTTTATGCAATTGATAGGAGTTAGTTATTTTTAACAATATAAATGATATGCGTTGAATTTCAGATAACACTACTGAACAATATGTTTTAAAACATAATCTTGCATAATCTCAAACTCATGTTATTTTTTAAATTGTTTTTAAACGCACTATTTGTTTAACATCTCGCAGATTAAGAACCTATTGTAAGACAGCATTAAAAAGCCAAGTTCATTATGGCGCTAGAAATGGTTTTGTTATGAGAAACCAAGCTTATACGTATCATGTTGGTTGATATCTTCGTTGGTTGATGTAGTGTTCTAATCACTGTTGCACTAGCTTTAGGACTGCATGATCCACCATAGCATAGCCTTCTCAAATAAAGTCCTTTCAAAAATAAAATGTTTTAAATGAGTACATATAAGGGAAAGTTTGGGGACTTATGAACACACTGAAAAATATACGTAAAACTAACAGAAATTACCGTTGATTCAACATACATTTTGGGTAGTTTTGATCTTAAAAATTGTTCGTTAAATTCAACAACTGATTAGTCGGTCTGTTGATCTTATTTTGCTAATAAATTTCAACATACATAGTTGGTAAGTTTAACATACACGTCTGTTGATAATTGAGAACAACCACTTTTAGTTATTTTAATGAAAAATTCAAATAAAATTATTATTTTGATGTCAGACCTTTATTTTTATATTTAAAAAAAAATAATTATAATTACAAGAAAAAAAAAATAATTATAATACCGAGTGAAATTTTTCAAAGCCAAAATATGTAAAAGTATACATATCTTTAAAACTTAACAAAATGTTTTCTTTATACTTCATATAACAAGGGTGGGCACGCATGAGGTCAATGTGAGCCATTTTCCTTTTTTTTACACACTTTTATTTAACTTGACTCTTGAGAGCTTTGATGGGTGGAATTTTGTGATTCATTTTTCAGTAACTTCCCATTATGTGATTGATCCCAAATTGAAAAGATAAGTTTGTTGAAGTAGTCAGTACGTATTTCTAAAACTTTTAAAGCAAAAAACTTTATAAATCTGGAGAAAAAAAGTTCAAATTTCTCTTCATTCTGAAAGACCTTAAAGAATTGCACTCAAATCCTCATCCTCTGGTTGACTCATTTTGAGCGAAGGAATTTTGGTAATACTGTGTATATCATTATAATCATAGACATCATACATGTTTGTGTCATTTTATATGGATAAAAGGCCTTACATTATAAATAATGAACACAAAAAAAATAAAAGTATGACATTTCGTTCTAATTTCAAAGCTTATAGACCTTTTTTCTTAAAGTTCAAATCGTTATTTTGGTGTATTTGACAGATTACATACAGCAATGATAATGAAAAATCAGTTATTATGTATGAAAATATGAAAATCCATTATTACACATTACACATTACACATATTACACATTTTTGTCATTTTTATATGAAAAAATGGTCTTAAATTGTAAAAAATGAGTGATTTGTATTTCGAAAATTTTAAATAATTGTTATTTCTTCTAAATCCAGATTGTTTTGTGTTCTCGTTAAGTTTTTTTTGCTATAGTTGCATAATTATTATTTTTTCAATACATTTTAATACATAATTAATGATTTCTAATTATCATTGCTGTATGTAATCTGTCAAATACATACAGTAATATAACGATTCGAATTTTAACGAAAAAGCTCATTCAGACATTTTTTCCGAAAAAAAACTTGACATTTGCGAAATCTCATATTAAATAATTTATGTACAACTTAAAATTAATACAATGAGCAAAGAAACGTAATAAAATTTTACACTGGATGTTTAAATAACATAATTACAATTGTTATAGTGCAATTAACCTTATTAAAATTACTTTACATTTCAAAAAACATTAAATTTTCGGTAAGTGATTTAATTGCTAGTTAGTACACCATAAGTAAGTAAGGTGTATTTTCTGTGAAATAACGTGGTTAACTTATTTGTAGGTAAAATTATATAACTAAAAACTCTAAAGTAAAAAAATAAATAAAAAAATTTAAAAAACACACTTTTTGAAAAACGAACTAAAAAGTAGAAAATAAATTTTGCATTAACACCAGCGTTATGTCTTTTATAATTATATTTCCTTTGAAATTGTTAGAAGAAAAAATATTTAAATGGTATTTAACACATCTTAGCATAGATGCAAATATTAAATTTTTGACTAATTTAAAATGCTAATTTTCGATTGACAAACAGTTTTCCGTTCCCATTTGTTACATAAAATAAAAGTGGGTGGCGCATTCAGAAAGGAAAGGGAATAAACGTTGGTAGTCTCTCTTGTTAGAGATTAATATAGAATATATTTGTTCCTTTTCTATATTAATGTATGCGTCACCCACTTTTATTTTATGTAACAAATGGGAACGGAAAACTGTTTGTCAATCGAAAATTAGCATTTTAAATTAGTCAAAAATTAAATTTTAAAGGCGTTCGCAACAATTCTGTAAGATGCTAATTGGTCAACTGTGAACGATATTTCGACTGCACGAACTGCATTGTGGAGTACAAAGCTTCACAGCAATACGTTGTATCAAAAATTGAAATTAGAAGGCAAGAAGCTTGTTTTAAGTGTGGATATTTTGATTAAGACACGAGTTAACAAAATTCAATCATAGAAGTAGATTTGTGCTGCTCAAACTCTGATCCTCTTTCAACTCTAATAACACCAGTTCAACAGGTATTGTTTCAGAAATTGGAAATCCATCTTCAATAATATCATGCACAAATAAAAAGGTTGACATAAAATACAAATGTAGATTTAAAACGTTTCAAATCTTCAAATCTTATACGTTTGAAATGAATACTTGCAATTTTTCTAATTTTTTTCTTTGTATTCGTTTAGCTTTTCTTCTTTGATATCAATTATATTTGCTTTATTCGTAGAAATTGATGAAATATTTTCGATCTAAGATCGATCACAAAAAACCGAAGTTTAGCAAAACTAATTAGTTATGCCAATTGTTCCAATCCAATCACTGAATTATCACCTTACAAATCTATACTTAATTTGTAACGTTTGCATTCGGTTCCTTATAACCATACTCTATAGAATTAATTCAAGATTCCAAGTTGGCAAAACTTTTCTGTTCAACAACAAGAAACAAAATTATTTTCTTATACTCATGAATCTATTTCAAAATTCTTCCTCGCCGATATGTTAAAATGAGTAATATTCGATTCATAAAAATAAAACTTGTAAATTATTTAAACCTATTAAGATGTGAATCAAATTTATTGATTATCAATTGACCGTTAAGCCGCAATCAGACTATTGCAGAACTCTGCAATATTTCTGCAATGGTTGTGTGTAAAATATTCATTGCAGAAAAGTTTGGCAATGAACTCATTGCAAAACATTGCAATGAGTCATTGCAATGTTTTGCAATAAGTTCATTTCCAAACTTTTCTGCAATGAATATTTTACACACTACCATTGCAGAAATATTGCAGAGTTCTGCAATAGTCTAATTGAGGCTTTACGGTACATGTAGTAAATGCAAAAGGGGAAATGGTGTTGGATCAAATTTATATATAGGTCAATGTTAATTATTGTTTACATTTGAATTGCTTGTTTTTTTATGTATAAACAAATTAAAATCTTGATTTTGTTATGCTTGTATTTTTAAATTCAAAACAGCTGATTGCAATAAAGATGGATTAAATTAAATAGACATTACCGATAAACTGCAACTGCAAAGTAGATTGGGATTCTTTATTTTATTTAATTTTGATAAAATTTTGATTTATTTTTGCGGTTTTCCGGCAAAAATTAAATGTAAGAGATGGTTTTCCTCCAACTTTTCTCTCTTATTAGCTATTGCTAGCTCCTACAAGTTCTTACTAGCTCTTGCTAGTTCGAAGCTTCTAACTCTTAGTAAGTTAGTAAGCGTGGCTTAGGTTCCAGCCAAATAAATTTTAAATTGTGCTTAATGTAACTTGTTATAAGTTTTTTTATTTGAAATTCAAGTGCTTGTGCCATTTTTATGGTAATAAATTAACAAATTTGTAATTTTTTCTTGAAACCAGTGAATTAATTATATAGTGCATTTGAACTAGCTGAAATAAATTAATAAAAATAAAAATAAAAACCTAGCAAAGCAAAACTTTATTTAAATACCTTAAAGAAAAAGATTAAGATGCCCACAATTTGTGTTGAAATTGTTAATGTGATATGTTTATAAAGCCATCACGCTAAATTAGTTAAAATTATTTTATATGAAATGAAAACTTTAAAATTTGTGTACAGTTTAATCAAATTTATAAATGCTAAATAAGATTGTACAATGTGTCTAAAGTTATAATAAAAATAAATAAAATTGAAAATCAAATATTAAGATAATACGAAAATATAAACATTTATTGTCTTTCTAATTAATTAATAAATTAGATGAAATGTTGATCATCTAAATCAATCATATGTGCTGTTGATGATTAAATGTTGAAAATATGTACTGTTGATAATTAAATGCTGAAAATATGAGCTGCTGATATGTTATCAAGTGGAAGAACAAATTATTTATTGGTGAATACATATATGCTTTCCTCACAACATTAGGAGAAAGTTATTTGAAGATTGAATATTGATTTTGGATTATAATCGAGTGAAGAAGCTTTGAATGTTTTTACTAACCCATCATCAAGGTTCAAGTCAACTGGATTCGTCGTGAGTTTCTTTTTTTATCTATTTCAATAAATAAAATTTTGTAACGATATTTCTTCTTTCTGATTAATACTAGTAAATGAAAATATTTTATTTTTGTTATTTAAATAATTTTAATTTTAATGAGGCAGTAAACTTAGTAGTTTGATAGTGAAGATGACCAATTTCTTTTTTACTCTAATTCTGGGCGATCGTGAGTTGGCTATAAAGTGGAAAGTAGATTTAATTCCCTTTTTAATTTTTTTGTTATGGTTACTCAGATATTAAAATTTTCTTTGTAAGTAGTGATCACGTAATATGAACCCTGATACTGAGACTTTAAATCTCGTGGTGATAGAAGTACCCGGTGATCAACTTTCGGTATTTTACCAAAAGAAACGTTACAAATTTCATTAATTATTTTACAAATATCACAATTTGTTAATGCACAAAGTTAACTCAATTATTAATAATTCTTATTTGAATGCTTAAAAGATAGGAAAATTACAATTTTATTATAGTTCAGATACAATCATGATTCATGAACAATCTTCTTCGTCTATAAAAATTTAACATTATTTTTAAGTTTATTTACAATTAATTACAATTTAAAGAAAATAATATAAAACTCTAAGACAATTTACGTGCAAACAGCCATATAATTTTTTAGGAAAAACTAATGGCTTTTTATAAATTTTTACGCAACAAACGTCGCATGCTAAATTTGAATTTTTTAAAAAATTTTAATTTAGCTGTGCGCCACAACAATAGTAGATTGTATTACTAGTGAGAATGCGTTTTCCAAACAAAAGTTAGTTTGCCAATAACTCGCGTTTGGAAAACGCATTCGCACTAGTAATACACACTATTTTTTGTAACAAGAGCATAAAATTTATAAATATTTATTTGACTGTTAATTTAATCATTTTTTTTACAAAGTTATAAACAAATTTAAAATTTTTAAATAATTAAAGTGCGCCATCTTCGTTGTAATAGTTGTAAATTATAAGAATCCAACTACCGGTAAAAAATAAACATAAGAATCCAACTACCGGGTTTATAAAAAAACATAGTTTCCACTCCAATCCCTTTAGAATCCAACTAAGAGCTGTCAAAATTTGAAACTTTGAAAACCCAAATAAATTGTTTTTTCTTGCAATTCAAATGATGCAATATGTTTAAGTTGTTTTTATGGTAAGTTATTTAAATTATTATTTTGATATTTTAGTGCTATAAAAATATTATATATAGGATAGATTTAACTACAAATCTCACATGCAGGCGGCGTACGTGCCAGGCTTACAAAATATTTTGTGGTCATATGTGCGGAAAAGTAGTTTTTTCTTTTATTCTATTCTAGTACAAAATTGAATATTTATTATGCACGAGCTACAAAATAGTAGATTTTTATACAAGTGGTGAAAACGTCTCTTTTTGCGTGACTGAACGGTTAGTCCATGAGACGCGATAGCGTCGAGTGGAATAAGTTCAGGAACGCAAAAACGTTTTTACCACGCGTAGAAAACGCTATTTTTTCTACGCTTGTAAATATAAATGATAATATTGACGAATTAATCTACTAAAAACTTACAAAACGACATATCTAAATTTGACTGTGTAAAAAATAAACAAGATTGTATTTATATATAGCATTTTACCAGTTGAAAATAATGTTATAATTGTGTTCGCCTACAGATGGAATAATAACAAGCGAACACAATAATAACATTATTTTACACTGGTAAAAATGCTATATATAAATACAATCTTGTTTATTTTTTACACTCTCAAATTTAGCTATGTCGTTTTGTAAGTTTTTAGTAGATGAATTTGACAATATGAATAATGAAAATATATTTTCTCTAAAAACTTTAACAGATATTACAGATATTTTTTTTACCGATTGGAAGTCATCGTTTAAAGTATAAATTTAAAAAATTGTAGGTAAAGTTTCAATTAAAAACAAATATAAATAAATTTTTTAATAAATTTATTTAATAAATTTTTTTTATTTTTTTTTTGGCGGAAAGAAGTCAGAGAATATATTTTATATCTGACAGTTAATTATCGGAGGAAAAAATTATACGATATATCTGATACAAATTTTATTTGATCGCTCCGATTTCTCCGATATAGAAAAAAAACACACTCATTATTAGTTTAATTAATTAATTACACACAATTGATATAATGATTAGTTTCGATTCGATCAAAATATTTAAAATATTCAATCCCTTCAAAATACTGCGATATTGACAGAAATAAACACAGCAACCGAAACAACAACAGAAACAGTAAATCAAATTCGCAATCTCAAATATTCAATCCTTTAAATAACCACCACCTGTAGGCAACCACCGAAACTTATTTACTTTCAGTCCTAGTGACTGAAAACATTTTCAGTCCCTACTTAGAAAAAGTTTCCCTTTCACATAGGTTTTAGTACCCTGGCAAAAATTCGTGTAGGAATTTTTGTTAGGATCTTACATGAACTATAAAAGATCTTATGTGAAAATGCAAGTCTCTTGCAAGTGTTGTAAGGATCTTCCGAGGTAGATGCCTGACCCTTGTAAGAGCTTGCATTTGATTTTTACATAGTTCACATGATTCCTGCAAGAATCGTACAGGACAAAACAATATCCTGAATGATTAATTCAAGAATCTTGCATGATGCTTATAAACATCATGCAAGATTAAAATGTATAAATATTATGTTCAATATATTTAAAATTTTGTTATCAATATTTGTTTATTTATTTATTTATTTGTATTTATTTATTTGTGTTTATTTATATTTATTTATTTAATAATCCAATATGACAATACTTAGAACTAAAACCTCTTGGCTCAGAGGTATCAGAACTTTAGTCCCTGGAAGGGTTTTATTTCTGTGTATTGTTTTTGGTAGATAATTTTTATCATGCAATTTATTTTGAGTTTTTTGTGGAGAGGTATAGTATAAATAAAGTAATTTAAATGACAAAAGTGTTTCTGTGTAAAGTGTATTTTAGTAAAAATCAAACAGCACGAGTATGTGTTTTTTACCTTTCTTAAACAAAATCGAACTCGATTTCATAAAATTTTAACATTGATTTTATACAAAACGTGCTCTTGCATATTCTTACAAGAAATATATTTGCATCACAGAAATATTTTTCTTGTATGATCTTGTCAAGTTCTTGTCCCAATTCTCTACAAGAAATTTTTCTTGCATGATCATATAAGTTCCTATATAATTTTTAGATAAAACATAAAGTATGATACATTCAGCAATCTACTCAAAAACTTCTCCATTTAGCGTTGAAGTATTTCTGCTTTTCGAAAACAAACAACCCATTATCTACCAATACTTAAAATTTTCTATTAGTATAGAAAACTTTTTCGTTTAGGTAAATTCTTCTTTTCAATAATTACAACAGACACGAGACGAGTTGATATTTTCCATAGCTCCTATTGGTCCAGCAAGCCGTTTCAGTTAGCGTACATGCTTCTTTTCGATAATTACAATGCTTGCAAAAAACGATATTTCATATAATATTTGTTCAAAAACCGTCTTAGAAAACATCTCTATTTGCTTTAAATGCTTATTTTCAATAATTAAAACTTTTGTGAAAAAACGACATTTAGTCAAAGCGAGCTGATATTGTCCAAACCAACTGTTCCTATTAGTCCAGAAAACTTTTTATAAAACCTCACCTGTTACTCTAACACTGTGTTCTAATTAGCTGCTCAATTGTACTAAACAGCTTAATCTATATTTGATTTAAAAAAATATTTCAATTTTAATTTAAATGTATGTGATTAAGTTGTCCAATGCCCGGGTAGGAGCTGCCAATATTAAGCAACAGATCAATCTCGGGCCAGTATTGGCGAGCCAAGCCTTGGCTAGTTAGCTTTGGTTTCAGTCTGGGCCAATATAAATGTCTCGACTGAACCAAGGGTCAGTTTATTATATTACGCGTTATTAACCAGTGTAATGCATTGTAAACATTTGTAGGCCATATTATGTTTATCTTTCTTTTCATATATGTAACTCTTTCCAAAACCTCTTTCTACACATTTAAAGGAGGTCTGGAAAAAAATTGGTTTAGTAAACCTGGCTCAAGTCTTATTTACCAGACTTGGCCCAAGCCTGGTTTGCCAGACTTGACCCCAGGACATCAGTCCAAGCTTGGCCCAAGCTTGGGCCGTTTGAAAATGTCAAACCTGGCCCAAACTCCAAAAGCTGTGGCGTGAACTTGGCCTAGGTTTGGCCCCTTAGCTTTTTCTTACCCGGTTATTGATAAAAACATCAATTGCTTTACAATCATTTAGAAACCAAATGAAAAGTCAAATAAAAAGTTGACAAAATTGATTTAGCACGTTTACTACAATTTAGTATGGAACGCAGTCTAAATGCGTATTTATGATAATTACAATTTTTGTGAAAAACGACATTTGATATGAACCGACCTGATATTTTTTCAACCCAACTGTCCCTATTAGTCCACAAAACTTTTTACAAAACTTCTCTATTTAGTCTAAATGTTTCTTTTCAGTGATTGCAACTTTTGAGAAAAAACGACATTTAATTTGAACAATTTAATATTTCCCAACTCCAAAAAATCCACAAAACTTAGCCATTTAGTGTCTTATCCATATCCAAAACTTATCCATTTAGTGTCTTGTCCTTATCCAACTTATCCATGCTTCTTTTTAAAAGTTATTTATTTGTTTTGGAAAACACGACATTTATTCTGAAAAAAAATAAAATTTATCAACTGTATCTATTCGTTATCAGTGAACGAAAGAATTGATTCAATCAAAAAACCGCGCGTAAATACTTCTGTAACTGTCATTCGTGGAAAGTCGTGGAATGAGGAATCACCCAAAAAATTATTCAAGAAACATCTCTCTAATAATTGCGTTTTTTGTTAAAAAACGACATTTAATCTGTAACAACTTATATTTTCCAGTTGTTCCTATCAGTCGGGAGTAGCTGAAGCTGGGTAGATCCATGTTCCATGTCCAATTTCATGTTCAATTACATTTTAGTCATTCAAATAATTATTTTTATGTTTGTCAAAAAAATTGGGTAAAAAAATGTATGAAATCATTCGTTTGATACAGTTGACGATATTTTTTTGACACACTTATAATATAATGATCAAGTTTTTGGTTTCACATACCGATGCCGACCATCAAGATTTTTTTGACGGACTTTCGATACAGTTATCGAACACATCGTCCTTTCGGCTCTTACCATTAAGTTAACCCATTTTTAGAAATTTTTGAAATCGCTCCTTAGGGTATCTAGATTTCGTCGGTTGTGGCGGTCGGCAGACAGACATACATTTTTTGCTGTTTTAGAATCGTAGAACCGACTTTATTGTTTCAATCCATTTAACATATACTTTTTTTAAAAGTTATTATACGTTTTTGTAGCATATGCACAAAAAATGTTCAATTTTGTTCTGAAATAAAATAACCGAAAAATATATTTTTTGCACATAGGCCTACAAAATGTTTTTTTATTCGCCTACATATTAAAGTGGTACTTTATTACTGTGATTTGCGGCCGTAAATTGTCACTTTTTAACCATATATTTTGTTGTTATAGTTACGCCCAAAAAAGTAAAAAACATTTGTTTTAATTCTATAAAAAATAGAAATTTTTATCAATGCTACCTTCAAATTCAAAATCTTACAATCCAATTAAAATTATTGTTATTATTTTGTTGTTATAGTTATACAATTATTTTGAAAAAATAACAAATATTTTGTCAAAGGTTACTTGTTCAACATATTTTCATTTCAAAATTTATGCAAAATTATAACTTGATTTAGAATAAACAATTTTTTTTTAAATATTTTGCTAGCGGCGAATAAAAAATAGTATATGACGCACGGACGTAAGCTATTTTGAACTTACTGTGGGTGCAAATCTCGGCAAGCGCCTCGATTTGCAAACTCTACATACGTCCTGATTGGGCTGCAAGCCTTTTTGCAGCTTTAATTTATGATTATCACAAAGAATAAATTGTGATCACAATTATAACAAAAAAATGATTTTCTTTTTAATAAATTTTATTGAAAATAAAATACTTTAAATTTTGAGTTTTTATTGTTTCCTGCTAGAGGATTATAATTGCAATGAAATTATATTTTGTTTTACATTGAAAGCAAGTTTAGAACATTAAAAATTACGGTATTTGATGAATGTAAAAAATTATACAATGTAAGATCGATGATGATTTTATTATGATGGAATTGTAGATGAGTACAGTGCAATATCGATGATGACTCAACATATTCCCCACCTTGAAAACGATAAGTTTTCAATATAAACGGTTCCTCTTCGTATAGATGAAATATAGTTTGTTGTTAATTTACAGCCTTCAAAAGATTGCCGGATGACGTAGATGAATTTTCGAATTCTGGAAGTGGACATATGTTTGATATCGATCGCTTTACAGTACCGGTAGCGTGCTTCACTGTTACTACTCTTATTAAACCATCTGGTCCTGGATGGAGCTCTATCACGCGACCCAGTTTCCATTTTAGTGGAGGAAGATCTTCTTTCAAAAGTACTAATCTATTAATATTAATATTTGTGTTCTTTTCCCTCCATTTACTCCGAGATTGTAATAAATTTAAGTACTCTTTGCTCCACCGTGACCAAAAGTGTTGATGTAATTGACTTTGAAGTTGCCATCGTCGTAGAGATGAAATGTTTGAATCAATTGTACGCTCCGGTATTGTAGTTAGTGGTCGCCCTATAAGAAAATGACCAGGCGTAATGACCTCCAAATCATCAGGATCCTGAGATAAAGGCGTCAGAGGTCTTGAGTTCAAAGCTGCCTCAAGTTGTTTCACTAAGGTGTTGAGCTCTTCAAAGGTGAGTGAAGCATTTCCCATGATTCGACGTAAATGAAATTTTGCAGATTTTACTGCTGCTTCGTAGAGTCCGCCAAAGTTTGGTGATCTTGGTGGTGCGAAATGCCATTGTATGCATTCATTTTGGCAGAATTTGGTTATTGCAGTTTTATGATCTTCAGTATTAAAAAGCTTATTCAATTCATGTAACTGTGAATTTGCTCCAACAAAATTAGTTGCATTGTCGGAAAAGATATTAGAACATATTCCTCTTGTGGCGATGAATCTTTTTAAAGCTCCAATAAACGCGTCAGTTGAAAGATCGGAAACTAATTCACAATGAACCGCCTTTACTGCAAAACATACAAAGATAGCCAAAAATGCCTTGGATGATGTTTTCCCTCTTAACTTATAATGAATGTAAAATGGACCACATAGGTCCACACCAACGTTTGTAAATGGTGATGAATAATTAATTCTTTCTGCAGGTAGGTCTCCCATTAACTGTTGTATTGTTGTTGGACTAGTCTTGAAGCATCGTATACAATCTTGAAACACCTTTCTGCATAATCTTCTTCCATCCATTGGCCAGTATTGCTGCCTAACTGCCGCTAACAGTGCTTGTGGACCAGCATGAAGTGACCTTAAATGAAAATGTTTCAGAAGTATAATAGAAAAATAATGATTTGATGGTAATACTATAGGATGCTTAGAATCATACGATAAAGAAGAGTGTTTCAGTCGTCCACCAACGCGCAACAAACCATCGTTATCCAAGAATACTGCTAAAGATTTTAATCGACTCTTTTTTGGAATTAGTTTGTTTGATTTCAAAGCTAATATTTCTGCATAGAATTCACGTAACTGCGTCAATCTAATTATTGCAGTAAGTCCAATTTCTAATTCTTTAATTGATAGAGGACCCACATTTCGCAAACCTGCGTTATCTTTTGAGCATTTAATATTGTGAATATAACGACACATATACGAAACAATATTTCTAACAGAAATATAATTATACTTAAATTTGATGCATTCTAAGATGTCATCGTCAATTTCAAATGCAGTGAGAACGGATCTCATTTTTCTTTTCTCCGGCATATCAGTCAATTTGACTGAATCAGATGATGAATTAGATATTTTAGCAGAGGGCCACGATAACTCTGGTAGAGCCAAGAAATCAGGACCTTGAAACCAAAGCTTACATTGAAGAAGTTTGTTTGGTTGAACACCACGTGATATTGTATCAGCTGGATTATTTTTAGAGTCTACGTGATTCCAATTATCAATTGAAGTGTATTGTTGTATATTTGATACCCTATTTGCCACAAATGTCTTCCAGTTAGATGAGTGATTATTTAGCCAATTTAGAACTATTGTAGAGTCAGTGTAGTAAAATGTCCGATTTACCTTGAAATTTAGTGTTGGAAAAACACGTCGCACAAGTTTTACTAATAGGTTCGCTGCAGTAAGTTCTAGTCTCGGCAAACTTGTTTGCTTCAGAGGAGCCACACGAGATTTCGCACACAATAGATTAACAACAATAGTATTTTCTGAGAAAACGCTTCGTACGTATATAACAGCACCATAAGCCCTTTCGCTTGCGTCTGAAAATGCATGCAATTGAATGTCTATGGGAATATTTTTAGAAAAAACATGTCTATCTATGAATAATGCATTTAAGGCTAACATATCTCTCCTATATTTTTCCCAAGAATGTGCCATTTCCTGTGGTAAAGCTGCATCCCAGTGAATTTTTAACTTCCATAGCTCTTGCATAAATATTTTACCAAGTAAAACTGTTGGAGCTACGAGACCGAGAGGGTCAAATATACGAGCTAGATCTGATATGACTGTTCTCTTTGTAGTACGTAAAGAATGATCTTGAAGTTTTACCTGGAACTTGAATTTGTCCTTGATTGGTTCCCAAAATAAACCTAATGTTTTTATAAAATCACAATCATCTATACAGTGTAAAATCTCCCGATCGAATTCGGATATATTTGTTAACAATCTTTCATCATTTGCACACCATTTCTTTAAATCCATTTGTGCACCCTTTAGCATGTTTATAATTTCAGATTGTTTATTTAAAGATTCTTCTAAAGTATTTGCGCCGGACAGAATATCATCTACATAGATATCATTTGTTAACGCATCAGTCGCCAAAGTATATTGATGTCCATCATCTATAACTAACTGCTTTATGCATCTAGTTGCAAGAAAAGGTGCAGACGATGTCCCATAAGTTACAGTTGTTAACTTAAAAACTTTTAAATCATTCGCCATGTCGTTTCGCCATATAATACATTGATATTTTGTGTCAACTTCATCAACCCGTATTTGGCGATACATTTTGCTTATATCTGCACTAAATGCAAATTTGTGGGAGCGAAATCGAATCAAAACAGAAAATAAATCGTTTTGGACAACGGGTCCGACCATCATTAAATCATTCAGCGAAATGCCAGAATCTGTTTTAGCAGATGCATCAAAAACCACTCGTAACTTGGTTGTTGAGCTTTCAGGTTTAGAGATACAATGATGTGGCATAAAATAGTTACTAGCAATGGAATTAATATTGGTTATTTTTTTCATATGACCATGTCTTTCATAATCATCTAAAAATTTTGTATATTGATTTTTAAGCTCCATATCTTTGGAAAGTTTTCGTTCTAAATTATAAAACCTTCGCAAAACAATATCCCAAGAGTTTCCTAAAACTAATGGATCCTTATGAAATGGTAGCCTTACAGTATATCTTCCGTTGATATCTCGTTTAGTATTGTTAGTGAAATGTGCTTCGCTAGCAATTTCTTCGGGGTTTAATTGGTTTGCTGTTGAATTTATTGGATCAATATCTTCAAGTAACCAGAATTTTTCAATTTGAGAGTTAAGGTTTTCTGTGCTATGAGCAATATTACACACTACAGGTGTTGTAGAGTCAACAGCATGAGCTGTGCCTGAAATTACCCATCCTAATACGGTATTTTGAAGTATCGGCAAATTATTAGACAATTTAATTTGACCGACTGATAAAAGACTAAAATATATATCTGCTCCTATAAGTAGATCTATTTTATTCGGTGAATTAAATTGTGGATCCGCCAGATTAATGTTTTTAGGAATTGGCCATGACTTACTGTTAATGTAACGACATGGTTGATAACTTGTAATTTCAGGTAAAATATACGGTTCAACACTTGTTGAAAATCCATTGAAGCAAGATTGTAGAATAATTTTAATTTTGGAATGACTTGTTACCTTTGAACAACCAATTCCTCTTATTGATAAATTTGTTTTATGCTGTTCAATTCCGAGTTGAATTGCTAAAGATTCAGTCATAAAACTTAATTGAGATGCAGAGTCCAGTAGTGCTCTGCAGTGTATCGGATTTCCATGTTTGTCTAGTATTCTCACAACCGCTGTTGCTAAGAACACGTACGGTGTAGAAACCATTGAAGAAGTAAGAACCTCTCGATTAGATGGTTCATTTAAAACCGTTTCTAATGTTGAGGTAATTGAAGTTGTAGATGTTGGACCATTATTATTAGCTGAAGTAAACACTAATTGATGGAGCAACGTATGATGCCTTTCAGTGCACTTTTTACAATGTTCAGTAATAGTACAACTATCAACCAAATGATCGGAATGAAGACAGTTAACACATAAATTTCGTTTATTAACTTCATGAAGACGTTCATCGGAAGATAGAGTTAGGAAGGAAGTACACCGAAAAATTGAATGTTTTAATTTATTGCAATAGTTGCATTTGTAGTTATTGAACATGACAAGAGAATGTTGTGTTTTTCGAGGACCTGATGAATGTTTAATATTATATGTGGGTGCTGTGCGAGGTGGCTTAATTGTACTTGAGAGTGATTGTGCTTGATTTTCTAACGAATGACATATGCGTCTTAAAAATGCTAGAAGTTCTTCTAGAGTTGGCAATCTATCTGATGGTACTTCGTCATCCCATTTAGAACGAGTATCACTATCCAATTTAGTATATAAAATGTAGACAATTAAATCATCCCAATGATGAGTTGGACGTCCCAAAGATGACAAGGCTCTCAAATTAGAATTAAACGTGTCAATTAAAACTCTTAGTTTTTCTGAAGAAGCCCTATCAATTACACGCGCATTGAATAAAGAACGAATATGCTCTAAAGATATTAATCGTTTGTTATTATATCTTTCAGTAAGCAATTCTAATGCTGCCGAATAGTTATCAGCGGTTAATTCCAACGATTCAATGGTCCTAGCCGCAGTTCCTTCTAACGAGTTGCGCAAATACTGAAACCTTGAAACATTGTTAAGAGTGGTATTCTTATCCACTAGCACTTTGAATGACTCGTAAAACTCCATCCATTTCGTATAATCACCGCCAAAGGTTTTAATTTCAATTTTTGGTAATCTAACTACTCTCGTTAAATTAGAATCAAGAATTTCCTGCTTGGAATCTTGAGAATCTACTTTTTTATTGTTAATTTCTATTATAAGCTTAGGCTTCATTTCAAAATACCGTTCCTCATACAAACCGCGTTCAGTTCCTTTTACCTCATTTTCATCTAATCCCTCAAGTGACGACTGAACAATGTTTAATTGCTTAAAACAATCATCAAGACTAGAAAGACGAAGCTCTATTTCAGGAAGTGAGGATTGTTGCAATTTATCAACTATAAATTTTTCCGTTCGATTTAATTGCTCAATTAGAACGGTTCTTTGATTACACAATTTTGTTATTTTAGCCTCCGCTGCCATTTATGCGAATTTAATGAAGAAATAAAAGCTATGAATTTAGTAAACAAATCAATTGTAACTGTTGTAGTATTTTAAAACAACAAAAAACTAACTGAGTTTTAGCGATATTGTTTAATTTTCACCTGTATAACAATGGTTAAATTAACACGTGGAAATACGAAATTAAACTTGGTTCACTCACTATATCAAATAAATTCTATGTTCTGTTGTTCATATAACAAATCAGTTATTATAACATATGAACAACAAATTCACCTTTATTAAATATACGCCCATCAATTAACACAAGAATGCAAATAAAACGAATGAAACACAATAGACTCTCAAGTTTAAGACTGAGCTTAATTCAAATATTAGATTAGCAATAATTTAAATGATATCACAATTTATAAACACCGATATAAGCACTAAAATAATAATAACTTGATATACTTAACTTAAATGCTGGTAACAGCAATCAAATTACCCGTAAGGACAATTTGATTGAACTTAAAGAAACTTCAGCTGGTCCAAGCACACGTGCAGTATTCTCCTGGTCATCCCACTTCTGACACCAATGATTGGGCTGCAAGCCTTTTTGCAGCTTTAATTTATGATTATCACAAAGAATAAATTGAGATCACAATTATAACAAAAAAATGATTTTCTTTTTAATAAATTTTATTGAAAATAAAATACTTTAAATTTTGAGTTTTTATTGTTTCCTGCTAGAGGATTATAATTGCAATGAAATTATATTTTGTTTTACATTGAAAGCAAGTTTAGAACATTAAAAATTACGGTATTTGATGAATGTAAAAAATTATACAATGTAAGATCGATGATGATTTTATTATGATGGAATTGTAGATGAGTACAGTGCAATATCGATGATGACTCAACACGTCCAAAATCTTTAGCTTTACGTCCTAGCATCATAATGTACTCATTCGGCAAACGGCTGTAAAGTTTAACTTTACTGCCGCTAGGGAGTTAGTTAAAGTCTTATTTTTTTGACTGCGGCTGCAAAAGTAACGCCATTTTTATTTTTTTGTACTTAAATTTATCACTAAATTGATTATTTTTGGTGAACTAGATTTTTAATTCAATGAATTATTTGTGATATTACATCACTCCGATGGAAATTATCCCATCATGAATAATAAGACTGAATCTAACAAAATATGGTGTGCAATTTATGAAATTTTTTTGCTATCCACAAAATTGTCGATCGATCTAGTTTCGAACCGATAAGAACTTTTTATTACACTTTAAAAAAGTATATCATTCTCATCAGGGCTAGCCGACTAGATACACCACTACCAGTAAGAATTTTTGTAATATTTTTAGAATTTTGAAAAATTTTAAAAATACATGTACTTTAACAAAAAGTTATGTTTGATATACATCGCTGCCCAAAACTAAAAACCATGTCCTCATAAAAGTTTTTTGCCGAAAACTATATCAAAATCCTTAACCGAAGTCTTGATATCTCAGAACTGTGAGATTTCAGCCCCTCCATATTTTTTTAATTAAAACTCCTAAAAAACTCCATTTTCATCGTTCAAAAACTCCTTTTAAAATTAAAGCAATTAAAATATTTGCGAAATCTTTCAACCAAAAAGTCTGGAGTAAGTATGGGTTGTAAAGTTTTAGGAAATTAGGGTATATTCATTCATACTGCTGAGATTCCCTCAATTAGATCAAACCCAAAACTCTCAGAATGGTTTACAAAGTAAAAAACGTAGTAAGCTCAAATGAAATGAAACAGAAATAAAATATAAAAATATATCTTGACTCCGAAAGCAGCCAAATATTTTTTGGTAAAAAACACAAATCACTCCATTAATTATTTTGATAGCCTTATAGTATGCATAAGATGGCAGTAAAAGTTGGCCATATTTATAATTGTTTCGTTTGTTGTAATGGAATTCATTAAAAAATAGATAACTCAATAATTAGGTTCAAATTTTGTTTTTATTTAATTGCACCAATATAGGGATGCCTGATCCTGGTACAAAATATTTTATATACAGGCATGGAAATGCGTAGTTTTTGTGCATACTAGGTCATTCAATAAGTCCGTAGGATGACACATAGATGGCGTTACTAGAATTTTTTCCATATGATTTTTATTTAGTACTAACCTTCAAACGATACGTGTATAAATTTGACAGCAATCTGACTATTTATTCGTGAGTTATAGCATTTTGTGTGAAGCAACTTTTGTTTTTGAAAAAAAATGGAAAAAAGTGAATTTCGAATTTTAATAAAGCATTGCTTTTTGATGAAAAAAAATACAGTGGAAACCAAACAATGGCTTGATAAACATTATCCAAACTCTGCTCCATCGAAACAAATGGTAGAGAAGTGGATGGCTGAATTTAAATGTGGTCGTACCAGCACAAAAGATGCAGAGCGCAGTGGACGCCCAAATGAGGCTGTTATTCCAGAAAACATAAAAAAATCCACAAATTGGTTATGAACGATCGCAAATTGAAGGTGCACGAAATAGCTGACATTGTAAAGGTAGCAGATGGTATTGTTTTTACCATTTTACATGAACATTTGGGTATGCTAAAGCTCTGTGCAAATTGGTTGCCGCGCGAGCTTACAGTCGACCAAAAACAACAACGAATCGATGCTTCGGAGGAGTCTTTGGCACTGTTAAACCGCAATAAAAGGGAATTCTATCGTAGATATGTGACAATGGATGAGACATGGCTTCACAATTACACACCAGAATCCAAAAGACAGTCAGCTGAGTGGACAGCAGTCGACGAACCGAATCCAAAGCGAGCAAAAACGCAACAGTCGGCCGGTAAGGTGATGGCGTCTGTATTTTGGGATACGAACGGAATAATATTCATCGACTATCTCCAAAAAGGAACCACCATCAACAGCGAGTATTACTGTGAACTTTTGGATCGATTGAAGGCTGAAATCGCAAAGAAACGGCCACATTTGCAAAAGAAAAAAGTGTTGTTTCACCAAGATAATGCACCGTGTCACAGATCGATGAAAACGATGGCAAAATTGAATGAATTGGGCTTTGAATTGCTTACCCACCCACCATATTCTCCAGATTTAGCCCCCAGCGACTTTTTCCTGTTTTCAGATCTCAAGAGAATGCTTGCTGGAAAGAAATTTAAGTCCAATGATGAAGTAATTTAGCTATTTAGATAGAGGATGGTCTAAAACAAAAGAAAAACAAAATTTGGGGTATGTAAAATTTTTTTTCTCGATAGATTGCATTGCTTCACACAATTTAACATTGTGGTGAAGTAAAAACAATTCATAGTTATATAAAAATTCTCGCTAACAAAACGTTTAATTTTAAATTTTCTTTGTTGATATTTTTTTTTTTTGGCGAGGCGACCATGTAGTCATAGCCTGACATGTAGACTGCTAAGTCATATATGTCATCCTCATATTCAAGAGCTGAAGGCCTTTTTGAAAAAAGCCAACAGCCTTGAATGGTCTGCTTTGCAGAAATCTTCTATCCTTAGATAGTTTGATCCTAACATTACGCTTCGGAGCCCTGAGAGGGCCGAACTTTCTCCCACAATGTGAGGGACTGTTTCATCCTCTTCAAGACAAAAGCGGTATGTTGGATCATTTTCTACTCGAAGCCGTACCATATGTTTGTTCACCTGATGGTGACCTTTTAGTAGAGTCAGATTTAATAGAAATTTGGTGGTTTGCTGGCTCAATTCTGGAGTGAACATCTTGAAGACCTTATAACGATTTAGGACTTTTACCACGAAATTATTATATTACATTACACCGGAAAGCTCAAAAAACTATATGAAAACTGAATCTTAGACAAACAAAATAACACTTGCATATCTCTTATATTATGAATCACAGAAAAGTTGTACAGAAACTTCTTAATTATATACTAATTGATTGATTTAAAAATTATATACTAATTGACTCGATCTAAAAGTATTTGATCGTTTATATATACGTCTTCCAGATTTACTGTTTTCCCCTCCATCAAGCAATTTCTCCATCATTTATGAAAAACTTGTATTTTTAATTTACTTGAACTTATTCAAATCACCAACAAAAAAAATGTTTAATTGTACAGTAGTACAAATAAATGTATACGTTTATTACAATTGAAGAAAATTAATAAAATTATTATTGAATTTGAAAACTATTATTTTAGAGCAAAAATTGAAAATAGTCCGTCGTTACAACCTTGCAACCTTCTGTGTTCCTTCATTGGGAGTAACTGGACCGACAGGGAACTTGTTCGACTAGCGATCTTATCCTACCTTTCGATATAGCAACTGCTGGTTCAGGGCCTATGAGCCTCTCTGCGGAGCTCTTTTCTAAATCATTTGTTTTTTCGTTCCCAAGATTCCCACTATGCTCTGGTGTCCATATCAGCGATATGCTGTTCTAGAGCCCGAGATAATTTATGGACCTAGAACATTTTTGCACTATTTTTGACTTTATATTGTAGTTTCTCAGAGCTTT
Organism: Diogma glabrata; assembly: GCA_963693315.1. Lineage (NCBI taxonomy): Eukaryota > Metazoa > Arthropoda > Insecta > Diptera > Cylindrotomidae > Diogma > Diogma glabrata. The sequence goes on from OY856187.1 coordinate 180,421,604, forward strand.
TAGAGTAGCCTGTCTATCATTAAAAATCTTAATGACCTTGCCATACCACTTAAGCTCCATCGATTGCCTCGATGCCGCATTTATGGCGAATACCTCAGCCTGAAAGACTGTACAGTATTCGCCAAGTGGAAACTGCAGCACAGAAGATCTTCATTACTGAAGTAAACCGCAGGTCCTGTACGCAGAGCCATGCAAGGAACCCATAGCTGACAATGGGTCTGACTACTACTTTATATAGCTAGTAGACCATTTTCAGAGTCAGTTCCCATTTGCCACCGAAAGCTCTCCTGTATTGCCACAGAACTCGACTTGCGTTTGCGCATTTAGTCTCAACATGAAAAGCCCAACTGAGCCGCTTGTCGAGAGTAACACCAAGATACTTCACATTATGTTGGAGTGTTAATGTGTTATCACCGACTGAAGAAAGAGTGAAGTTATTTAGTTTCTCTCTGTTGATATACGCAACGAGCTGTGTCTTAGAAGCAAAAACAATAAATTATTCGCGCAATTAGCATAGGGAAAGTATCGGGGTAATCCAAATGTGATTGGTCAAGTTTAATGAGGTCATTACATGTTAGACAACTTCGTTGAATTAAGTTAAAATACATCCGATAATTTTATTTTACAGTCATAAATTTAATTTTGAATGTACGTATACAAACTATGACATTTAAACAGTAGGCTTTGTTTAACTATACTATCGATAATTATTTTTTCGGCAAACAGCTGTAAAGTTTAACTTTACTGCCGCTAGGGAGTTAGTTAAAGTCTTACTTTTTTTACTGCGTTTGCAAAAGTAACGCCATTGTTATTTTATACTACGGCGGCTGTAAAGTAGCCTTTGTTATTTTGTTATTTTTTCATAACTATGACAACAAAAAATAAGTTGATTTTCTTTGGATTATGATATTTTGAATTATTGTTTGTTACTCTGACAACAAAACATAACAAACAGTTTCATTGGATAACAAAACTTTGAATTATTGTGTAACTATGACAACAAAATAACACCTATTTCAATTGGATTATGAAATTTTGAAAAGGCTGCTTTGAAAAAAAAATTTTATTCATACAAATTTAAATGTTTTTTCTCTTTTTTGGAAGTAATTATGACGATAAAAATTCATATTTATAAAAATTTTGATGTATTAATTTCATATTTATAAAAAATTTAAACGTTTGCCGAAAAAATAGCGTATTTAATTCGGAGCTAAAGTGACTTTTTGTGTATCGTCTATAATTGTCGGACTCCCTGCGGTCGGTCGTCAAACTATAGACTCAACACAAAAAGTATCACTTTAGCTCCTAATTAAATAATGTACTATTATTATTCTAACCGTCGGTAATTTTGCTTTGTCGTTATGAAAATTCTTTGTTTACCATTTTTCTTCAAAGAAATAAAATATAATTTCATCCTAGTGGCGCATAAATATCAAATAGTACATATAAAGTTTGTAATTTATTTTTGTCAAAAATAAACAAAAACATACAATCATTTTAGAATTTTAAAAAAAGTTTGTATTATTGATTTTGTTATACTTTTTGTAATATTTTTAGAATTTTGAAAAAGTTTCAATTTTTGATTTTATTATAATTTTTGCAATATTTTTAGAATTTTGGGAAAAGTTTGAATTTTTGAGTTTGTGAATTAAGAAATTTTGCAATAATTCTAGAATTTTGAAAACGTTTCAATTATTGATTTTGTAATAATTTTCGGAATATTTTTAGAATTTTGAAAAAGTTTCAATTTTTGATTTTATTATAGTTTTTGGAATTTTAAAAAGTTTGTACTTTGATTTTGTTATAATTTTTGGAATATTTTAAGAATTTTGAAAAAAGTTTGAATTTTTAAATTATGAATTTTTGCAATATTTTTAAAATTTTGAAAAAATTTAAATTTTTGATTTTATTATATAATACTTGTGATTTTGAAAAAATTTGTATTTTTGATTTTGTTATAATTTTTGCAATATTTTTAGAATTATGAAAAAAGTTTCAATCTTTGACTTTGTAATAATTTTTAGAATATTTTGGGAATTTACAGATAGTTTGTATTTTTGATTTTGTTATAATTTTTGCGATATTTTTAGAATTTTGGAAGAGGTTTTTTGAATTTTTGATTTGGAAAAAGTTTCAATTTTTGGTTTTGTAATATTTTTTGATTTTTGAAAGAAATTTGTATTTGTAATTTTGTTATAATTTTTGAAATATTTTTAGAATTTTAAAAAAAGTTTGTATTTTTGATTTTGTTATAATTTTTGCTATATTTTTAGAATTTTGAAAAAGTTTCAATTTTTGATTTTATTATAATTTTTGCAATTTTTTTAGAATTTTGGGAAAAGTTTAAATTTTTGAGTTTGTGAATTAAGAAATTTTGCAATAATTCTAGAATTTTGAAAAAGTTTCAATTTTTGATTTTATTATAGTTTTTGGAATTTTTAAAAAGCTTACTTTGATTTTGTTATAATTTTTGGAATATTTTAAGAATTTTGAAAAAAGTTTGAGTTTTTAAATTATGAATTTTTGCAATATTTTTAAAATTTTGAAAAAATTTAAATTTTTGATTTTATTATATAATACTTGTGATTTTGAAAAAATTTGTATTTTTGATTTTGTTATAGTTTTTGCAATATTTTAAGAATTTTGAAAAAAGTTTCAATCTTTGATTTTGTAATAATTTTTGGAATGTTCTTATAACTTTAAAAATAAGTTTAAATTTTTGATTTTATTTCAATTTTTAGAATATTTTTGGAATTTTGAATGAAATATGAATTTTTGATTTTGTAATATTTTCTTGAAACGCTGAGTAGTTTGCTGGGTGTATCACTTTTCACTAAGTTATATTAATTTATGATCTGTTATAATTTTCCGGCAACGTATTAATATTTCGTGTTAGTTTTGTAATAAATTTCTAAACAGAGATAAAAAATACTTGTGCTTTAACAAAGAGTTTTATGTTTAATATTCATCGCTGCCCAAAACTAAAAATAATGTCCTCATAAAAGTTTTTTGCCGAAAACTATATCAAAATCCTTAACTCAGACCGAAGTCTTGATATCTCAGAGCTGTGAGATTTCAGCCCTCCATATTTTTTCAATTATTTTCATTAAATTATTTTTCATGAAACTTCGAGGTTTATTGTGCTGTTTGATTCGCGGTGTTTACAAATAATTTAATTCGTAAAATCAAAAAAATTTCGAAAAAATTTCAAGATTCTTGGTATTACATACAACCGGTTTTTAAGTTGCTTATGAAGTATAGATGACATATCACGCATTATATTATTATTACATATATCATTTTATTCTTGTTTAGTATACATAGAAAAACATGAAACTTTTGACTCCAAGAAATCAAAACAAAACAAAAGAAAGCTGGCGAAATCACAAAAAACACAAAAAACGTTGGCAGATACAATCCTTTTTTTATTTCAACTTAATACACAACGACTTGTCAAAAGGAAAGAATATTATACGAGTACAAAAAATCTTCGAAAATATTTCACACTACATATTTATTTGTAAATGAAATTCCAACACCCAGCTGTTTTCTCATACTTAAAGCTTTTTACTGATCGTTATGTTTATAGTTTATGTAATTTTTTTCGTTTATGTGTTTTCGTTTTTCGTTTTCTTTAACGTTTGTTTTTCGTTTTCCTTATATATTTAATTTTACTCGCGAAAATGTATGTATAAAATAAAATAGTAGTAAGTAGACTGTATACTGTGAAATAACCAACAACAAACGACCATAAAAGCTAATTGAATATTTTTGGATTGAGAAAGATTAAAGTGTGGAACCGTAACAACTAAACGTACTGTTTTAGGAATAAAAGAAATTTGTATACGTGATGAATCAACTCACCATTCAATTTAGTTCCCGAAACTTATACAGTTCAACAGTTAAATGCTGTTTTTCAGTTTTAAATATATCTTCACATGGAATTCAGAAGGCCTATTTCTGAATGCGAATACGTCGTATAAAACTACAAATTCGTGTAATTTTAATATGATATGTATATACATTATCCGATACAAAATTACCTTTTCCATATATTTGTGCACGTTTATGAACGAATGCGAGGAAGAAGGTGGAAAATTTATTATTTTTTGACATCAACGGTACGGTATCAAATCAACCAAATAAAATTTGTTTTAGTATATACTATTAAGATCATAAATGTATAAACAAATGCTTTGCAAACCGAAGGCTGGAATCATAGGAATAGATGGATCATTGCTTAACATATATGGGAAGCTTTTGTGATAGTGAATAACATTTCTATAAAGTTTAAGATCAATTTTTCAAAACGTTTTAATAGGATAATGGAAAGAAGAACCCTCAATCAAACCGAAGTTCTGAAACTAGGTAACGTAATAACATCAATGGCTTACGATTTTTTTCCCCAAGGCGCCGCCCTTTTGATCGTCATGTTTCTTCTCAGGATTTTACATAAACCAAAGAAAAAAATTTTACTTATATATTTTTCAAAAAATAAAAATTTTATTTAAGAAACAACTTATTTATTTATTTAATAACATATAATAAATTGCAAGTAGGGTACTCCTCTCAGAAGTCAAAAGCAACTGTAGGGCCCTTTCTAAGTATGAAATGTTTATTTAAAAAAAAAACTATTAATAATAATTTAGTTTGATTAGATAGATTAAAAAAAAATATATATATAACAATTTAATTTAAGTTACAATGTTTTTATAAATTCAAATATATAAATTCTATTAAATTTTTCTAGTAGATTAAAAATGACAACTTCATCTTATTAGTATTTTCATCTCTAAACTAATAGGTAATCTTTAAAATGATGATTTGTTGTCAGTTGCATTGTATTAAACGCACTCAATTATCATGAAAAAAATCAAATTTTTAAAAATTTTAAATATCAAATTTTTAAGTGTCGCCTGTCAAACTATAGACTCAACACAAAAAGTAGCAATTTAGCTCCTAATTAAATAATATATGTACTGTTACGATTCTATATAATCGCAATGAAATACAAAACATAAACTTTAATTTTCAATACACAATATTTCAAAAATAGAATCAAGGTTACATTCTATTCTTAGAAAAGGGGTATGAAATACAATTAAATTACTTTATGAATCAAATCAACGTAACGTAAAATCATCGAATATTTTAATATTTGTTCAAGGTTTCTAAGTAAGGTGAACTCGAATTATCGGGAAATTATGCAGAATCGTATATAAGGAATCCCTCTTGCAAACTGAAAATAATTTTATTTTAGCCCACGATGTATGATGTAAAAAGTGCGATATTGGAAATAGTTTAATTAATTAATGATAAACAGAATGTTGTACTGTGCATATAAAATCGTGTAAAAAGAAGTTATTTTAAAATTAGCTTTTGTAAATAAAGTTTTAAGTGTTATTTAGTAGAAATATTTTGTGTATTATTGGACGATGTGTTAACTGGAAATTTCTTTAATCAACCGTTGGAGTTTCGAAGCTGTTGGAAGAATATTCTGGATAGGAATATTGTTGCTGTATTGTTTTCATGTTGTTGTGGAACAATTAAGGAGTTGAATACTTAATAAAACCTGGTGTTTGTGCTTACTACAGTAAAACCCAATTGTCCGGAATGCTGGGGGATTGAAGCATACCGGATAATCGAAAATTCCGGATAATTGAATGTAAATGAAATTTTAGGACGATTTCATGTTATTCATCATATAAATATTTTGTTATGATTCTCGGCAATGTATTTTCTAATAAAATTCAAGAAACTAATTTTTGTATGTGTATTTCAAGTAGTTTATAACATTGATTGCAAATAATATTTTATACAAATACAAAAATAAGTAAATAAAATAAAAAATAAGAATATTATAAAATTTTCCTTATTAATTGCCAAACAAAAAACACGTTTTTCTATGATAGCATATAGAAATTCTATTTTCATCACGCTTAATTTCTTGTGAAAATGGGTTCTTTTTCAACTACAGTGTAAAAAGAATAACAAATTATAGTTGCTATGGTTTTTCATACAATTTTAAAAAGTTTTTTAAACAACGTAACCATGAAAAAATAGAATATGAATTTTTAATGAGATGTTGTCAAAAACTTATTTTAAAGTAAATTTAAAGTAAATATCCATAATATATATACTATCATAGAAAAAATTGCATTACGCGAGATAAAAACGTTTTTCGTTCGTAAACATGTCTCACTCGACGCTAGCGCGTCTCGTGATCAAATGTTTACTTGCGAAAAAACAATGTGTTCAATGTTCATCTCTTTTAAATATACTATTTTCTTGTGAAAGCGGAAAAAATTCAAAAATTTTAAATTCCGGTTAACTGAATATTCGGTTAATTGAATGTTGGAAAATCGTAGTTTACTGTAATCACTAATCAGTGATCTAATCCAGGAAGAGATTTGGGAATTGCGTTCATCCAATTCGAAGTAAGGTTAGAAAAAAGTAACAGTATAATTATTTTGTTTAAAATAAAAATATAATTAACTAATTATTATTAACTAATTTACTTATTTCTAGTGTTTGGTACAGACATTGTGATTAAAATATCATGATTTTTCTGTACTAAAAATAATATTAAATGCACCCAGTTATCATGAAAAAATCATAGTAGATTCTTGCATGAGCTTAGAATGAAGGCCATTCACGAGGATGAAGTTTCCCGAAACGAGCGTAGCGAGTGGAGGGAATCATTCGAGTGAAGAATTGCCATCATCCTAATCGAATACAAGAGGCTATTTTAACCACGACTGTAAAATATTTCGTTTAATTTCCAGTTTTCATGCAAAAATTTGTATCGCCATATTGAAATAAATACATCAAAGATAGCGAAAAACAAAACAAGTTTGTTGTTTAATTTGTTAGGGGAATATTTAATAAACTATAGAACTGTTAAAGAATTTTAATAAAATTCACTAGTTGTGGAATGAATACAATTACAATGGAAGACATACGCATGGAAAGCATATATTCTTTAGTAGTCGTGGATAAAATTTTTTCCTGCTTTTAAATGTCAAAATGTTTTGAATTTATGTGTCGATAAAACTATTTTATTCTCTTCCATTTAATTATATCAGCTTTATTTGTATGTTTTTTCGATAATAATAGTATAGTAGTATAGTAGTAATATTGTATTGTTTTCTAACCTAAAGCCTAATGAACTTAACTTACTGTCTAATGAAAATTTTCCTATAAAAAAATTATCAAATTATAATCACAATTGCTTTGATAAGTTTTGTTCAAAAATCAAATTTTAAGTTATAGTATATTTTCCTACAAGAGATGAAAACATTGTTTTTTTTTCGTGAGTAAACATTTGTTCACGAGACGCGGTAGCGTCGAGTGAGACATGTTTACGAACGAAAAACGTTTTTATCTCCGGTAGGAAATGCAATTTTTTCTATGATAGTAACATATAATCGATATTTACTATAAATTATAAAGTTATAAATCGACAACAAAACTTTCAAAATTCATATTCTATTTTTTCATGGTTACGTTGTTTAAAATACTTCGTAAAATTATATGAAAAATCATAGCAACTAAAATTTGTTATTTTTTTACACTAGTGAGTTTACTTTTCGCATAGAAAAAAGTCTCGTCGTTTAGTTGAACTTGGTTGATTGTATAGACTGGAGGTTTTTTATCATCAGGGTTTTTTTAACAAGAAATTTGATTTGACGTTTTTATTTTTTATAATACACAATTCTTAGTCAGAGAATAAAGTATTGTAATCGATTCGTGTTTAATGAATTTTATTCTCTCGCAAATTAAAATTCTCGCTCGTGCCTCGCTCAAATTTTAATCTTTTGCTTGGGAACAAACTATTTCATTATACACTCATTGATTAAACTACTATTATTTTGGTTGTTTAGGCTTTTTGTTTGGTTTTGTTTATGCTTACATTTTTGTGATAACTAGGGCAACCAAAAATATGCACTATAAAAACAATTTTAAGCGCTTAAAATATGCTCTAAAAAAACTATTTTATGCATTTAAAATATGCTCTAAAAACCGAAAGAAACCATGGAAATATATATATTTTCAGAGTTTTGTTTTTAATTCGGTTCCTACGAGGTCGCTGTGCTTTGATCACAGTTACGGGGCTAGCTGGCCTGAGATAGTAAAGTATATATCTGAGCTTTTGTCCGCTATCATATACTGCAGACCCGAGATATTACGAGTGTCAGTAATGGTAGTACTGCAGATATTGACAACTATTAATTACATCAGTTGATTATTAATTACATCAGTTGATTAAATTTTTTTACTAAAATCTAAACTGCCAAAATCCCGTAAATTTTTTTACTAAAATTTAAACTGAAATTTTTTCGTTCTCAAAAATTGTTACCAAAAAAAATTTTCTAAATTTTTCGAAGTTATCCATTTCATTCGTTATTGTTCTTAAAACAACGATGTAAATGTTTCTGCTCAAAACATTACCGAAACCATTCTATTCGGGTTTAATAAATTTTTTTTTCAAAAATGAAACCCCAACAAAAATATTTGCATTAAATTGACGCTGATATAATCGTCACTGGTCCTGCAATGAAAGATAATTTGTTCGCAAAACGCTGCGATTCGTAATAAAACTCCTAAAGAAGTACTTTAAATTTTGTCTTCAGGAGTTAATATGAAAGAACTTCTTTCAAACCGAAAAAGATTGAAAAACTTTTAAGGCGGTTTAAAATCACCAAAGTTTCCATACCATTATCCCGCATATTATTCTAAAAACATTTTCAAAAGAATTTTTGCGACTTAAACTAAAATCTTCCACAAATTTTATAAATATAATATTTTTCTTTCATGCTATTGGTCAATTGAAAGTTGCTCGTAATCAAAAAAGGAATGGAATGTGATATTTCAAATTATACACCAATAGCCTAAGGTACAATTTTGTCTATCACTCTATTTTTAATTTCTATCAACGAAATGTTGGAAATCAGCAGTAAACCAATAAATAGTTTTGCAGACGATAGTACACTGCATAAGTCATTTTTCTCCTATTTTCAAAGGGTAAATGCATGAACAAATAAATGGGTAAATGCATGTCGTAAATAAAACGAGAACCTAAAATATGTAGTGACCAAAATTTGGTCAATTTTAACTCCACCCAAACATAGTTACTGATTGTTTGCAGAACGAAGGCTCAACAACGATGGTTCAATTATTATGTGTAAGCATTTGTTTATTGGGAGTCACAATTTCCAATGAATTACTCTGTAACGACCTCAAAAGGCCGATAAAAAAGAGCGCTTCTTAAAAAATTGATCTCCTCAATAGATGTGAAAAAAATAAAAGTTGTCAAGTTTGGTACACTCCTGCCTGGCTCTTTATGAGTCCGTTAAAAAACATGTTATACGAATTGTATAGATGACGAAAAGTTAGGATCAAATCTTGATTTCCTACAACATCTTCACACTGTTGCTCATGGCCCCGAATGCCCCTTTGGCCCTAAATGCTTCTCTGCCCGAACTGCATATAAATGGACTGCCCCAATTTTTTCGCAAAACCATAGTATTCATATAATTTGCCGTAAGTTTCATCAAAATATTTGCATGGTATCAAAGAAAATTTAAAAAATTTGCTACATCAAAAAACATATTTTCAATGATAAGAGTCTAATATCAGTTGAGAATTCAACTTGAGTAAATAGTATAATTCTTGAAGATTCAACTTCGAAATATCATTCATTCCTGGATAGCGCGACTGCCAAAGGATCTGAACTCATTGGCATTACTAAGGTTAAGAGTTCGAATCACAACCGAAATCCGTACAAGAGAAAAACCGCGTTTTCTCTGAAATAAATTCAACCACACGTCCACACATTTGAATTGAAAAAATTCAAATTATTTCCTAAGTCACTCGAGATCATAATTGCTCACAAAAATGCCAAACAGTTAAACTGTAGAGATCACTTACTGTCATAGCGAAAGAATGCAGAGAGTCTTTGTCCGTACAGCGTACAAATGGAATGCTTTCAAATGGAATGCTTTAAATTGGAATACTTTGCACAAATTGAAATCTTTAAAATATTAAACTATTCTTGACACTTAAACGAGTCAACGAAAATTTCGTTTTCCATTTGCAGCCTATAGCACATTAAAACACAGAGCAACAAATTGCAGAGAGGTGGTTTTCGTTTTGAAATTTAATTTACTTTTAGCGTGAATTTTATATAATTGTTGGTGAATTACGTTCTGAGTTAAATCTGGTACAGAATAAAAATAACGCATTTTCAGAAATATACGAAACCAAGGGTTATTCAAATTACCTAAAAGAATTGTAATCTTCCTTAAAAAAAATCAACCTTCTACATGACATTCCACTCGACCGGTTCCCACCCCTTGCCCCTCAAAACACAGAGCTCTAGTTCCAATTTCTAGGAGGTTACTATGTTATAGATGAGATTGCTAGTATATGCTTAAATTTTCTACAAATTTTGAAATTTACCAAATTCTATGCTTTTTAAGCTAAGGGGATGGGACGCATACAACCCAACACAAGCATTTTCGGGAATGTGTCAACAGCCAAAAAGCTCAACCTCTCATATGACCCCAATCTGAATGCCATAATAAGTGCAGGTAAGATTTTTTATACGATTACTAAGCTGCTTAAAATAGGACAAAACAAAACTAGGATTAACAGCTTTTTATGGCCGTTCTAAGACCTTAGGTTGATAGGACCTATAGATGCTCAGAAAACCTATTGTAAAGGTCCAGTAAACACTAAAATCTTGGCACTAGTGTTCCATTTTCAAAGGACAGGACCCTAAATATTAATGCCGCGATGGTAAAATGTGCCCAATTTTTAGATGCTCATATTTTTGTGTATATTGTCACCATCAATTTAGACAAAAAATGGTAATTATTTAAAAATATGCAAAAATACGGACTTTTGGTGAAATATGGAATAATATTCCCTAAATATATGTATTAAAGCTAAAAAAAACTCATGATTTTGCAAAATATGCACTTTTGGTGATATATGCATTTATATGCATTTTAGAGTAAAATATGCAAAAATATGCTCTAACAAGTAGGGCTTAAAAGTCTTAGTTTTACCTGAAACAGATTTCAAGCTTAATCATTTTTTAATTAAGTGCTGTTAAAAAAACATGCTAGTGCATATTTTTGGTTGCCCTAGTGATAACTATTCTTGATAAAATTGGTTCTGTTTTCGGGATAAATTTATTGTTTGTGATAAAATTAATTGTACTAAAATCAACGTATAAAGTTTGACTTATAAATCCATTTTATTTCTTTTGACTTTTGTTTCGTTCCGGTTTGACGTAATATTCAACGAAGTGAAGTGAAGTTAGTAGCAAACAACTTTGACATTTAAAGCAAAAGAAAATAAATTCAGATTTAATTGTAAAAAAAAAAATTTTAATTTATAAAAAAATGAAGTTTGATGTGTTGTAGTTTAGTAAAGTTTGATATAAATGGGGCGATTTTTCGGTTCCGGTGTTTACCGCAATGGCGCTGCAAAAAATGGATAAGAGAAAAATTTTCAAAAATTTACATGGGATTTCATACATAACATGACTGTAATAATTTTGAAAATTTATCAATGAAATTTCACATTTTGTTCCAACTAGATATTTTAAGTTTGTTAATGAAGTATGGATGACTATATATCAAGCATAATATATTTCATACCATTCTTGTTTAGGCTAAAAAAAAACATGAAAATAGTCGAAAATTTTAATTTTTATACAAGTTTATATTTAAACATGGTGTTTTACTAAGAAGTACTATAAATTTGTACTAAAATAAAAACAAATATGTTAAATTAAGTACGTATAGGGACATCACAGTTTTATTTATTTGAAAAATGTATGGAAGGAATCCAGAGCAAGGAATATCAAAATTTCATTTTATTAATATAAGATAAGTTTATAAATAGTCAATACCGACATTTCAAATTTATGTTATAAGATATTTTTCTGTTTTAGTCAAAAATAATCGAAAATATAAAACAAAGACGAATACAATTTGGTATTAGGTACTGGCTATGGTATTTGGTATTTGGCTAAATTGTACTAATTTGGTAAATCTTAATTTTGTATCAAAAATTGGTCAATTTTAATTAATTAATGTAATTAGTTCAGATATTAACAAAAATATTTAATTTTCTTGACTGATATTAAGAAATCAAACATTACAGTTAGGAGTATCGAGTTAGTATTTTAAATAATGGATCGTTTGACCAATCTGCAATTAAAACAGAAGCTAAGCACGCTTGGAGCTAAAACCAGTGGAACGAAGGCAGTTTTAATTAACAGGTTTGTTGTAAATACATTTTTGGTATAGGTATTTGTTCATTTTAGTTATTTTAGGCTACGTCTTTGGCAATCTGGGAGGCTTTGCAAAAAAGTTTTTCAAAGTAATTTTTTGCCAGACGTAAGTTGCAACTGTTTTCCAACGGAAGCATATAAAGATCTAGATATTAATATAGAAAGAAGTCAGTTGCAGTGGCTGTCTCCTTCTCTTATAAATGAATGGTTTCTTCAACGGAAAGCAGATGTTGGTGAAAGAAAAGGTCGTAATCTTTTTTTCAACGAATTCGTAAAACGATTATGTTTTATTAAAAAAATATGGATGTATATTTTAAAGGTTCCTGCAGCGCTGAAACCAAAAAGAATGTTGGACTACACCGTGTATGTCCACTTAGATTGTAATCTTTGTCAGGTTGTCAAAACAAATTGTAGCTGTCCAGCGTGCATTGGTTTTAGTGCAGCATGTAAACATCTATCAGCCGTACTGTACGCAATTGAATGTTTTGTCGTTTCTGGTGAGTATGTTACATATATCTTCCATTTTAAGCATATAATTTTTATTTTGTTTGTCTAGGAAAATTACCAACTGCAAGTTGTACTTCAAAGATTCAAAAATGGCACAGGCCTGCTGGCAGGAATTTAGAAAAAGTCAGCATAAAAGAAATGATTGGAAACAACGAACATGAAATAAGGGCTTCCGATATTTCAACGTTTGCAATTAATTCTTTAATTAATCTCAGGATTGAATCGCCCATTTTAGCTACACGTATGGTTAATTTTTCTAGTTTTTTTAGGGATCACGATTATTGTCTAGAAGCACTATCTTATTATTATTTGAATGCAATTAACAGAGTGAGTTACAAAGAAATTAAACGGATAGACAAAAACACAAGAGAGCACAATAAATTGTGGTATAGCGTACGATCGTCCCAAATTACCGCTTCGATTTGCCATAGGGCTGTAAAAACAACAAACACGGGAAATTTCACTAACAGTTTCTTAAAGAATCATGTTAGATGTGTTCCAATATTTTCAAATGCTATAAAATGGGGCCTTTCCAATGAAAGTGTAGCACGAAAAAAATATTGCAACGTTACTGGTAGCAATATAATAGAATGTGGTATCTTCATAGATCAAGAATTTAATTTTAGCTGCTACACCTGATGGAATAAACCAGGATAAAAATTTAATAATTGAAATTAAATGCCCATATAGTTTACGGAACAAATTACCCACAGATGCTAAATTTATAGGGAAAGATGGGCTTTTGCATGATCATCCATATTTCTATCAAATCCAGCTACAAATGCATATAACAAAAATTAAAAACTGCAACTTTGTAGTCTGGACTCCAGAATTCCTTTATATCGAAAGGATTAACTATAATAAAGCATTTACAGACATAATGTTAAAATATGGAGGGGCTGAAATCTCACAGCTCTGAGATATCAAGACTTCGGTCTGGGTTAAGGATTTTGATATAGTTTTCGGCAAAAAACATTTATGAGGACATGGTTTTTAGTTTTGGGCAGCGATGTATATCAAACATAACTCTTTGTTAAAGTACATGTATTTTTTATCTCTGTTTAAAAATTTATTACAAAACTAACACGAAACATCAAAACGCTGCCGGAAAATTATAATCAAAATTCCAAAAATATTGTTAAATTAAATAAAATTAAACTTTTTCAAATGCCAAATATATTCCAAAAATTAGAATAAAATCAAATATTTAAATATTTTCTAAATTCCAATAATATTTCAAAAATTCTTAAAAATTCAAACTTTTTCCAAAATTCTAAAAATATTGCAAAAATTATTACAAAATCAAATATTGAAAATTTTTTCAAAATTCCAAAATTATAATTATATCAAAAATTAAAAATTTTTCAAAATTCTAAAAATATTCCAAAAATTCTTACAAAATCAAAAATTAAAACTATTGCTGAAATTCTAAAAATATTACAAAAATTATTACAAAATCAAAAATACAAACTTTTTCAAAATTCCAAAAATATTTCAAAAACTATAACAAATTCAAAAATTTCCATGTCCAATTTCATTTTAAATTACATTTACGTCATAAAAACAGCTACATTTTTTTCCAAAAAATTGGTTAAAAAAATAAATGAAATCATTTTTTGACACACTTGACATTATTTTTTGACAAACTTACATTGCCATAATTCTCTATAATAATAATTAAATATCATGTCATACAAACTATAAATTTTATTTTTTTTTTAAAAAATTGGGTAAAAAGTAAATAAAAACCTTTCTTTTGACACACTTGACAACATATTTTGACAAACTTATAATGCCATAATTCTCAATAATAATAATAAAATTTCATTTCAAAGAAACAATTTTATTTTTTTCCAAAAAATTGGGTAAAAAACTAAATAAAAATCTTTTGACACACTTGACAACATTTTTTTGACAAACTTATAATGCCATAATTCTCAATAATAATAATAAAATTTCATTTCAAACAAACCATTTTGTTTTTTCCAAAAAATTGGGTAAAAAATAAATAAAAATCTTTCTTTTGACACACTTGACAACATTTTTTTGACAAACTTATAATGCCATAATTCTCAATTATAATAATAAAACTTCATTTCAAACAAACAATTAAGTTTATTTATTTTCCAAAAAATTAGGTAAAAAAATAAATAAAAATCTTTCTTTTGACACACTTGACAACATTTTTTTGACAAACTTATAATGCAATAATTCTCAATAATAATAATAAAATCTCATTTCAAACAAACAATTAATTTAATTTTTTTTCCAAAAATTAGGTAAAAAAATAAATAAAAATCTTTCTTTTGACACACTTGACAACATTTTTTTGACAAACTTATAATGCAATAATCTAGTTTTTGATCTCACATACCAATCCCTACCATCAAGATTTCTCCAAATTTAATGTTCCTACTCGTAATCACTTAAAATGAACGTTTTTTAAGCCAAAAATATGAATATTTGCTATTTTTGACACACATAATGATTTTTTTGACACACTTCCGGTACAGTTATCGAACACAGCGTCCTTTCGGACCTGTCCCTTGTGAATACCTATTTTTAGAAAAAAAAATTTTTGAAATCCCTCCAGCGGTTTTCCCTGCAGCGTAGGTAATGACGGCGGACGGCCGGCCGGCAGACAGACATACATTTTTTTTTTTTTGCTTTTTTAGAATCAGGAGGTCCTAAAACGTCGAGAAATGTCAAAAAAAGTGGGGGTAAGAATTTCACTTTGAGCTCATGAATGTAATACTTAGGTCTTTCAGACCGAAGTAATAAGCTGGCAGTGTATTACAAAAAAACATTTTGTGACAATTATTACAAATTTAAATATAACAACACGTAGTAAGTTCTTTAGTTCCTCCGATAGTACTCAATAGTAACTGTCGGAGGATCTAAAGAACATCCTATGTGTTGTTATACAACTTAGATTTCGTCACACATCTATCCTACTCCTTACGAATCTTTGCTGAATTGGAATTGAACTATTTTTTTTATTTTATTACAGCTACAATTTTGCTTTGATATTACCAGTACATACATACATATTTATTTATTTTAACACACAATTTATATCACTTTTTTAAATCAAATTAAAAATTGTCAGTAGAAATATAATAGAACATATAATATATAAACGTAGGTTTTGATGTACATCAATTTTTTGTGATGGTTTTGAGCGAAAAGAATTCGAAATTAGTATGTTTATTTATTATTTACAACAAAAATGTCATTTTTTTAAGATCTGAAATTGAACTGTATCTGAAATTGACATGTTTTTAAAAGAATATTTTGTTGTATAACGACTATTTTATTTGGCGATTTTTCAATAAAGTTTTTTTTTAAATTAAAGTTTATTAAAAAACACTATAGTTAATTTAATTAATTATAGCTCATTATAGTTAATTAATTATAGTTTATTAAAAAACTAATTATAGTTTAATTAATTAATTGATTATAGTTTATTAAAAAATAATTGTAATTTAAATGTTTAATTATAGTTTATTAAAAAACACTCCTTTTTATTCGGAATTCGGTTGTATACGGAAGTATCAAAAATATCGACTACAAATTTCAAAGGATTCACAAAGTTGCTTGAGTTTGTTACTCTCTCCCAAACTGCTAACTTTTGTTTTTTCCTTTTTTTGTGACAGAAATCGGATTTTTGTTTTGTGATATTATTGATTGAATAAAAAATGAAATAATTTTTAAAACAATTTTTAATTGGCTTGTGAAAATTACACAGCATGAAACAATTATAAACAAATTTTGTGGCATGCTGCCACATATGCGTGGGAATGATGTCTGATATAATTTTATTAATTTTCGCACGGCCGATTTTACTCTTTCAACTAAAATTCGTCTATTAGCTATGTATCTCGTGTTCATAACTTCTTCTTCTGAAAGCTGATTTTTATTTCGTAAAAACGGTGGTATATTCAAACCAACATTAAAGTTTTCATATTCAAACCAACATTAAAGAAAACGAAAAACAAAAAAGTTAAGATTTAGTTTCTTTTCAGAAGATAATTTTTATGTTTTTAGGGTTCCGTGCTTTGAAAAAGTAAAAACGGTGCCCTATTGGTGAGACTTCGGTGTCCGTCCGAATTTCTACAAAATCGATTTACTCACAAACTATAAGTGCTATCAACTTGAAATTTTCTACAGTTTGTAAATGTAATTTCCTACGCCTACTGATAACAAAAAAAAATTCAAATATTTGTTTTTATCTTTATTTTATTTTATAGATAAGGAGATAGTAAAACAAAAGTGTTTTTTAAGGAATCGAGTTTGGTTTAGAAAAATCGAAAAAAATGGAAGCATTTCAAAAAAAATTTCATTGAATTTTCGACTGCTTAGTTTTTGAGTTATTACCAAAAACGAGTGTTTTTTTTGTCCTCCCCCTTAACTCCGAACATTACAAAAGAAAAAATTTTAAAAAATTCGTTGTTGTAGAGATTTTGCTAAATCGTAACCAAAATTTTTTTTCGGTAGTTATAATTTCAAATGTTCATTAGGGGTTTAAAATATAGGGGTTTAAAATAGAAATTTTGAAAAAAAATTATTTTTGATCATGTCATATGAAAGTTGATTTTTTCCCCTTATCTACGAACAATACAAAAGAAAAAATTTAAAAAAATTCATCGGTGTAGGGATTTTGCTTAATCGAAACCAAAATTTTTTTTACTAGTTATAATTTCAAATAAACGTGAAACTATAGTAACAAAAGCTGTTTTTTACTCAAATATTATATACACAGAACCCTCAGCGAGCGAATTATATTCGCACTTGCCTGCGAATATAGGCACTTGCCTGAACTTTTTTAATTATCCAAAACATACTAAAATTACAGACAAGCGTTATTTTTTGTTTTTGAGAAAAATGCATGTGCGTAGCGTATATTTATATTTTACTGATTTATTATAAGACGTTTAGACCTTAGATACCGAAATAATAATGACATTCTTAATTCCCAAGGGAATTATAAGAGGGAATTATGGATTGATAACAGACCTAGTTTTCATTATAAATTTTTGTTTTGTTTATTTATAAACAACATTATTTACATAAAGCCATAGTAACGAATAACAATACCCCAGCAATACAATTTGAAATGAAAAATAACTAACTTGATCAATTGAAACGAAAAATCATGCTATCAAATACTTGATAAAAATAAAGGTTTTAGTTTAATAAATGTTTTAGGTAGTAAAACATAAAATAATTTATGTATCACGTGAATTATTAGATGTCAATTACCTTGTGAAACTTACTAACCCTCGGGCCAGAGGCCCTCGGGTAGTAAACGTTTCCCTCGGTAATTAACATCCTTATAATTCCCTTGATACCTAAATAACTATATTAGTTTGATTTTTTTTGTACTTTATGCCATTTACCAAAAACAGTTTTACCAATTCTATAATCTATCGAACTTGTTTTTGTTTAAAAGGTATTGAAGGCTCAATAAAAACAATTACACTGCACATTTTTTGCTTATTTTATATAAATTGTTTTTTCGTTTTAGTTTGTAATACAAAGCTTTAAAGGGCCGATACACCTACAAGCATGCTTTAACAGCACAGTTGTCAAACGTGCTTGTATAGCTGCAAAAAAGCTTGTATAGTGAGTGGATATAAATCAAGCATCTGATGCTTGCAGTGAAAAATCAAACATGTTTGATATTTCGTCGAACATTTTTGAAAGATTGCACAAGCCTTCAATCACTACCATACACTATCAAAATGCTTGTTTAATTACTATACAAGCACGTTTGACAACTTTGCTGTTAAAACATGCTTGTAGGTGCATAGGTCTCTAGAGAAAGCATCCATCATTACTTCACAGTACATATTGTTGTTAAATCTAATGTCGCTTTCGATTGAAGAACTAGTTAATAACTAGTTCTTAAAGAGTTCTTTTTTTCAATCGAACATGCAAACATTCAGTGTTATTGTATGAGTAAATTGAATTGGTAATTTTATTAATTCTTTTATTTTCGTATGTTTGAAAAGCAATAACAAAACAATACATTTTGTGAAAAAAAATTAAATTGATAATATATATGTATTGGTAAATAACTAGAAAAAATAAAATTCAAATTGTTAATATGATGCTGCGTTATAATTATAACGTTTTGATTTAACATATGTTGTGTATACTTTTTGTCATAGTATGAGTAAATCTCAAAAATAACTGAAAATAAAACTAGCTCTTCAAAAGGGGAAAAAATGCACAACTAGCTTTGTTATTTTGCTTCAATCGAACATGATTTGGAGGGGAAATAACGTTTTTGTATTGAAAAAAAAAACTAGTTATGAACTGGTTCTCAATCGAAAATGCTTTAAGTCTCGAAAGATATTTATGTGTTGTTGTGACACGTATGGTTATATTTTATTAAAAATGGTTTATTCTTCAACGATGCATATTTTGTATATTTTGCATAACGAGAGGAGAGTTTTGAAACGAGAGGACCAGTCAAAGCTATACCCGATGTTTCTAATATGATTTTGAATATGGGGTTCAAAATATGATTTTCGGCGAGTAGAAGACTATACTTATTCTAACTATCTTTAAAATAAGTATTATTAATTATCAAACATTTTTATTTATAGCTACATACATTTTACACTATAAACTTATACATGCGCTTACAAACTAGAAACTTGCATAAATGCGTGCTATTAGCAAAATAGATCACGCAATATCAATTATCATTTCAATTCCCTAGCGTTTTTATAACCAACAAAAATGATAAAATTTGTGCCAGTCAAACATAATTTACGCCTGTCGCGATATTAAAATTTGTACGATTTGTGTAAATGTTATAAAATAGTATATTACATACCTAGCGCTGTAAATAGCATTTTACATGCGAGGGAAAATATTGCGCACAAGACGCATAGCGGCGAATGCTGTACCTTCACGAGCATGGAAAATGGTTTGCAGCACGAGGTTTGTTATATACTTTTTCTACGACTTTGTTTTAATGCCCAAACGCGTATAATTACCTGAAAAAATGAACTACTAATTATAAATTAAATGCAAACAGTTTACAAATTTTGGTAGGCTTTGCATTATTCTGTGTCAAAATGAATTGAAATATGTATGTAATTTTTAAAAATCAAAATTTTCTTTAATTAAAAATTTTTATTTTTATTAAAAGTGTTAGGTAAAATACATTACGTAACACTTTTTTTCTCATTACGTTACACTTTTTGTAATAATCAATTTACATG
Organism: Diogma glabrata; assembly: GCA_963693315.1. Classification (NCBI taxonomy): domain Eukaryota; kingdom Metazoa; phylum Arthropoda; class Insecta; order Diptera; family Cylindrotomidae; genus Diogma; species Diogma glabrata. The sequence continues at coordinate 180,441,656 of OY856187.1, forward strand.
TCATGGATAGTGTGATGTAATTGATAATTTACTGTGATAGGAGTAGAAAAACAGTATTTTATGTAAGCTTAAATAAATACAATACTGTTACGATTCTATATAATCGCAATGAAATACAAAACGTTGTTTGCAACCTCAATTTTCGATGCAGAATATTTCAAAAATAATTTTAAGGTTACATTTTTTTCTACAATCTTTTCTACAATTTCTACAATCAACCGTTGGAGTTTCTGAAGCTGTTGGAAGAATATTCTAGATAGGATTATTATTACTGTATTGTATTGTTTTCCTGTTGTTGTGAAACTATTAAGGTGTTGAATACTTAATAAAACATGGTGTACATATTTGCTTACTAGTCAGTGATCGAACCCAGAAGGAGATTTGGAATTGTGTTTATCGATTTGGAAGTAAGGACAATTCGGGGGAAGGTTGGTAAAACGTAACAATTCAATAAAAATATTTGTAGAATTTTTGCAATTTGTATGGTGATAACTGATAATTTTGAGTATATATAAATAAAGAGAGAACATAACTTTAAAATTGTATGAAGGGTTTGTGTTTTTTTACAAACACAAACTTTTTATTAAAAAGTTAAATGTTTTCTTTATAGTTGTGCTAATTTTTGATAAAATGAATGAAAATAATTACGAAAGTAATTTAAATTTATTATGCTTCTTCCAGTGATTTTATAATAGTGAAAATTTTATAATGGATAAGCAATATTTTTGAACGACACGAACAAATATTAAAGTTATGTAAATATTTTCAAAGTATGTTATGAAAACTTGCTGGCAACTTTTTTCGCTTGGAAAAATTAGTTTTTAATTCATAAAATATCAAAAATTATATGTTTAGTTATAATGAAATCCAAAACGTCACTTTTTGTTCATTTCTCTTTATACAGTCGCAGGGAGGGAGAAACTATTTTTTTTTGGTATGGTTTTTTCTTATAGATTTAAAAGAGACTCACAATAAATGTACAATTTTGAATCAAATAAAAAATTTACGCACGTCTATGGGAAGACCTAACTGTTTCTCTCTGAGACAAATAGAGGAAAACAAACAAACAAAAAAACAATTCGACATAAGAGGTATACTAGTTGTGGTGATCGGTTGGGTGATAAAAACGCACCGTACTATTTTATAAACAAAATAAAAAATTTGTGTTAAATAGTTTAGTTTATGTTAGTTAAATAGTTAGGTAAACTAAGTTTTTTTTTAAATATCTTTACATTAACTATTAATATAAGAATATTTAAAACTTTTCTTTTATCAAACTGTTAAACATAAATGAAAATATTAATATTTATATTAAATAAAATATTTTTAATAAATATTATCCATAAATATTTTAAAATAACTTAACAAGATTTTTTTTTTTTTATTTATTTTTTTATTTTTTCCTGATAGTTTACAGAAACTGTATTGGAAAAACAATTTTGTGAATAATTATTAATTACTAAGCTAATCTTATTTTTTATTTTCTTTGATTTTCCTAAGAGAGCTAGTTTAACACTAATAAAATTATATCAATTAATTGATTTTCTTGATTTTTATAGATTTTTATGCGTTTCGTCATTTATATTTATTATACATATTCTTCTATCAAATGATGAATATTTTAGGAAAAACAAATGACGGGTATTCTAGGGAGGTGTATAGATAGTAAATTCTTATATTGCTAGTTCAGAAATCAGAAAATAGATACTTTTTCAAAACTAGTTTCGTCACTCGGGACAAAAGTTATTTGTATAGGTCTTTTTGTCACTGAGAAATGAAGTTTTCGATGTGTTGTACTCTAACATCGAAAGTAGATTTTTTATGAGCGGTTGTAGAAAAATACATTTTTTGGTCCAAAGATTCAGTTTATAACCCATTTCTTATTCCTACACTCCAGTCCATTTATATGTAGAAAACCTCCAATGTATAAATAAACGCACAGAATTCACGGATCAAACTTATACTGATTTACCATACTCAACTTACGATACAAATTTTAATCCCGTTTATTGAATTTTAAGATCATATGCTAATAAGAACTATAACATTGTACATTCGCTGCTCTATAATAATTGCTTAACACCACTGTACTAATATCAACCAAATTTATATTGAATAGAACAGAAAATATATATATGCCGACAAAAAAATATGAAACAAGGAAAAGAAAATGAACAAAAAAAATTTTAGATATATATTTTTGTTCTGAAAATTTTTTCTTCTAAGTTTTCATGTACATATTTCGCCGGAATGGGTATGAAAAAATACTGTTGGTTTGTATTTATGCCTTGGGAATTAGTAGCCCATCTGGTGTATTAACAAAGTGAGTTCAATTAAAGTTCTTTTTTCATTTTCTTCGTTTTTCTTTAAGTATACATTAATATATTATATACAAGAACAAGAAAATTGAATGTAAGTTTTTCTGTATTTTTTTGTGAGAGAAAAATTAAACAAAAAATAAAACTATTCAACACACCGGCGGTCGGAATCGAATAATTCTTTATGGTCCAGTTCGCGCGCGCATTTATAACTGAAAATAAAAATGAAACGATACAAAGAATAAACGATCATAAAAATGTCAAAAAAAACTGGTAAGTAATTTTATATCAAGTTAAAGGAATACAAAAAAAAGTAAATAGTAATATATCACCTTTTTATACTGTTCTACAAATTGTCATGTGGCAAATTTAATCTATTGTATTCTTGGCTTATGTTATTTTCTGAAGTAGAACCGGCTTTCGAAATAGGTCGTGAAAACCATTTCATGTAGCCAAACATTCTATACCTACTGTTTTAAATGTTACAACTTCCACCAACCAACTAGTGTTAACACTTGTTCTGCTTCTATTATGTGTTTTAATATGATTCATTCAAGAAATTATCCAACTTTCCTGTATTTTTTTTTATTTTTTGCTTATTCGTCATAAAAAATTGCGAAAAGTTTGGTTTAACTTTGACCCATTTTTCTTTTTCCCTACTATCTTTCATACATGGACACCATCCCATAAATATTTTAGAAAAAGGAAGAGATGATGATGAGAAAAGTGTCTGGTTTATATTAAAAATAGTGTGTTTTGGGTTTAATGAAATAATTTTGTTATTATATTTGGTTATAATAAGTTTTTGCAATTTTCATTGTAAATGTTATGCCTTTAGATGTCGATTCACTTTATATGTATTTGAAATCCTAGGGTATAAATGGAAAATGAAAAAGACGACGCTGATGTGAACCCGACCATTTCCGATTTCCTTGAAACTTCCACAATTGTAAAAATTAAGACGTGCTTTTTATTTAAGTGTTGTTGCAGGGTGACTCGAAATTTATTTAGAAATTTAGAGATCCTTTTTTTAATAATTAAATTGTGTAGTAGGAAAAATTAGCAGTGTTTAGAAAAATTCGAACGAACCAAACTAAATTTGGGTTGCGAAATAATTCAGTTAGGGGCATATTCGTTGATCATGTGACGCACTGTTTTTCTCAATGATTAAAGTTCAGATATATAGTTACGCGGAGTACGCGGGGTTGTCACACCCGTAGATTACAAGTATTACTGATTTTGAATTGATTATCAACTAAACTCTATGGAAAAAATTATAGAGGCTAATGAATAAAACATTCATCACCTCATCAACTTTATAAAGTAGAACGCATATCAACTTCAAATATCTCGGATCTGTTAAAACATCTTCAAATGACATGCATTCAGATATCCCGTGTTTCGGCATACAACAAACAACTTTCGCAGTCGTTTTGGTTATTTTTATCTGTAACTGTTGTCTTTTGTTTGTTTGTTATTTCTTTTCTTTATTGTGAGACGTTGTCGTTGTTAGAGTAAACATTTTATTTTGTATTTTGCAGTTATTGTCGTGGTTTAAAGGTGTTTCAGTTATCGAATATTATAAAAGTATATAATAGTAGCTTATTGAGTAAGTGTTAAATAATATATTTTATTTTCGCACAAAAGCTTACGAGGGATTAAAATACAATAAATACGAAATTAATTCTTGATTGGTTGGTAACGAAAGACATCAAATTTTGCACTCATTAGAAACCAAATAATATTGTGACAATTATAGAGTGCGACATCCAAAGGAACATAATTCTAGAAAACACACTTTAGAGAAAATAGTTCAACTATAAATATAACTCAACTATAAATATAACTCAACTATAAATATAACTCATTCAACTATGAATATAGAACACCTAAATCAACAAAAGAAAATATAACGCAACCAAAGCAAACACGTAAAAGGTAATTTTTGTTTTTCCTATTAGAAAGTAGACGTAGTCAATTAGAGAATAGGTAAATAATAATTAAAAAGAAGAGATCTCACAGTCACATCTATGTGTTAACATTTAAAGATCGTGTTATTATGTTTTTGTTGATAAAGGAAGGAAAAAGGTTGTGTTCTAGAATTTAGTAGAAATGTCGCTATTGTTCTGTGGAGTATAATCTTGTAGTAATTCACTATAAATTTGTCAGTGATAGAAAAAATTTAGCAGTGACATAAGCGAGTTTAAATTATAGGTGACATTAGTTCGTCAAAATAAATTGTAAGAGATTATTGTAAATGAAATAGTTTATTATCAGTGTAATAGGGTTTTCATAAGCAAGATTTATTGTGAATACAAGCATAATTAAGGGGAATAATAGAAGGAGAAATATTGTTATAAGAAAGAAAATCTTAAACGAATAAAAATTATAACGTTTAGAAAATCCATTGTTTTAATTTTCTGATTTAGTGATCGAACCAAATCAGCCACATTAGTCAATCGACCAAGAAACGTTGCAATATAAAAAAGTAATTTTTTTTACATTGAAAATTCAATTCAAATAAAATCATAGTAGAGAAGAATATCGAGAGAAGAACATGCGCATTTAATTGAATAACTTGAAAATAGAAAATTTGGATTCATTTCAAAATTGGACAAACTGGCGGGGTCTCCCAAACACCTGTAAGTTTGAATCTTCAATAACTTCTAATCTTGGCTTTCAACCTTAAGCAAGCCTAAGCATCAGTGTTCCCAATATTTTTTTTTCGTTATTTGATAAGAGATTATCAAATCGGGATTCGCTTGTGTTATATATTCAGTTTCGTTACATTTTTGTTTTATTATTTTTCAATACAATTAGTCCCACCTTTACAGTTTTTATTTAATAACCAATAGTTGCATGTAGAAATTTTTACGTCTATGTGACAGAAAGATTCGGTTGGCCTAAAATGAGGTGGCGGAGTAGTGTGTGTTTTGCACCAAAAAAACTAAATAAAACTTCGTTGAAACCTGAAATCAATCGAATCACAATCCACAACTGTATTTTGGTGAAATAAAGTGACTAGATCTCTTTCGCCTAATTAGGTGACTGTTTAATGTCTTCATTTACACTTACAGCGTTGTTTCATCAGCCAGAGTTTGTTGCATTTGAAAGACAGAAGAATGTTAACTATAGTGCAGTAAACTATCATCTAGATAAAGATAACTAATTACGTTGTCGTTTGTGATTTTCAATAGCTTGATATGAATCAATAGCTAATCTAAATCAATGGCTTGATATGAATCAAAAATAAGGTAAGTGAGAGCAATGAAAAATTAATTTAATCAATAAGATATTTAAAACTATATAGTATATAGTATATAAATGATAGTCTCTTTTATGAATTTTGTCCAAATCGATTTCCAACAATTCTGTTCATAAAGTTTAAACGTTCCAATCCATGCGTTACGCATAGGTGATCAAAAATTGTCTCTCAGGTATGTGGTTGCGCCATTAAAGCATTTACTGCAACTTGAATTCATGCAAGTCAACGTTATAATAAATAAAGTACAGTTATAAAACCAAACCAATACATGAAATGTTTTTCTTTAATATTTTATTTTCAGATACATAGCCAAATTTTTATTTCAACTGTTCCAAATTTTACTTTTCATCCTATAAGATTCAATAAATAATTTTTCGTTATTTTATGCCTTAAAGCATTTTTGAGTTATTTGGATATCAAGTTTACCTACAAGTTAAATTCAAAGCACGTGCCGTGATAATGAGATAAGCCATAGTGCCGATCAGGTTTTGTGATGGAAAATAAAAAAATTATTAAACGAAAGTAAAGCAAAAATAAAGTAAAATAAAATAAATATAAAAACAGAATTCGGAAAACGTTTATATTCTATTTCGGAAAAGTGGGAAAAGATAAAATAGAAATAAAAAACGAGAAAATTTCTCTATTATTTCGAATGTATTTTTTTATGTCAAATAAATTTATTCGTTTTCAACTGGTTTGTAATCAGTGATGATAATATTCAATTAATTGAGAATAAAAAAGCAACGCAGCAATGGCTTTACTGTTTGTTTTTCTGGTATAATCGTAAGTAATGGTGTGTCTTTTGTAGAAAAGCTTGAAGTTTTATTAAAGATTTTATACATTTCGATTTTTTAAATAGACAAAACTCTGTCAAAATGCAAATCAATCAATCATTGCAATAAATATTAAATTATTACTATATATTTTTATTTTATCAATTTTCAAAACCAACAAACGATAACGAAGTTGAACGAAAATATAAAAAACCAATACTGCATTTGTATTCAACAAATGACTTGAGTGGATTAGCGTAATTTCTTTTGTAATTTTCTATTTTCATTTTCTTATTTTTTTCTGTTTTGCTAATGGAAGCAATAAAAACAACAATAACAAGAAAAAAAAAAAGAAAACTATTTCTGTAGAAAAAGTAAATATATAGAATTTTCGCTTTTCTTTCAAAGAAAAATAAAAACGAAACTTTTCCTTTTCTCCTTAATTTCTTTTATTTTTTTATTTTCTGTTAATAATGGAAATTATTATTGCATAAGGAATTCGGTTAATTTAATAATTCGTTTTTCGTGTTGAGATGCTATGTTAAATTTTGAGTATTAAATGTTGAATGTTGACGGTTTAATATTAATATTGAATTTTTGAATATTGATTTGTTAATGCTATTAGTTGAATGTTATTAATATTGAATTTTGATGCAAAACTAATGATTGGCAGAGTAGTGCTATAAATGGTAAATATCGAATGTTGAATCTTGCATGGTACACGCTACATATCTGATGTCAAATAATATGAACTGTGTTCTGAATATTTGATTTTAAAGTATAAAATATCTTTAGTTAAATTTTATATCCTAAATGCTTTAATATTGGTTGAGAAGGTATTGGTTGAGAAGGTTTAAACACGAAAAACATATCAAAGACTCTAGAACTAATCAATACATTTCCTAATGCTTCGTATTATGCATAGATTTCGTTGTCTATAAGGAAGACTAAACCCACCCAACACCCTTAACCTATTTTGAAATGCTTCCTCAATAATTTTTAATAAATCTCTACCTACAATCAAATTTTATGTTTACATTATTATTAATTTGGTTTGTTGTTGTTTAAGATGTTTTAAAAAGAAAATAGAAAAATAAGCAAAGAGAAAAAAAAACAATAATGAAAATAAATTCGTGTTGAAGTTTGAGTATATTTCTTTTATCGATTCTCTATGGACGATAAGATGACCAAAAACCACCCCTTTTTATTTAGAATTTTATCTGCACACTTTCTACATTATACAAAACCATTCTTCGTTTTTTTTAAATATCCTTTCTTGTGTTTATCATGTATACACGTACATAAATACAACTTCTAACAAAATATGTATATGAATAAATTTTCTACTGTACAGTTGAAATATATTTTACTTTTGTATATAACATAAATATTTCTTGATGTAGGCTGTTTGTATGATGGGGAATTTTTCCATTTCGACCTTCTTCGGTTTGTTAAATAGAACACAAAAAAAATTAATTCAAATCTCTCTTCCTCTATTTAGATTTTAATTCTAATACTTTCTCTAACTCTTTCCGAAAAATTTAAACAAAAAACGAAAGGAAAACTCTTATTTTCATTTCAGTTTTATAGAAAAGAATTTTCATTTTTCTAATGTTGAACTTTTGGATATACATATATTTATCGTACATACATATATCTGAGGCATGTGAAATATAAAGAAGGACCAATACAATACATATAACATATAGATTCTCGTATATATGCTATTTGAAATGAAAAAAAAGAAGAAGAGTGGAAAACTTACGAACATACAAAATAACAAACTATGTGTACATCTCCCCACCCTCCAGTCTATTTTAACTCATCCCTTTTTTATATATTTTATAAAATTTATACCAGAAAAACATCACAGATCTACACTATACACTCGGGAAGGGAATCTCCAGGGTATCGATTTGCTGCCCGGGCGATATGATGTTCACTACAATTCTTATTCTTCTACTTGTTTTATTTTTCAATTTTTTCCATCTTCCTTTTATTTTATTTTATTTTTCTTCTATCTCGCATCTTCCACCCTGTTACTCATCCTATTTTTTGAATGGACCTTGGCGACTAATATTATTTGTGAATATTTGAAAATCTACATACGAAGATTGGATATACATAAAAATATATCTACGCATGGACATACAGTAAAAATATTATTTTCAACAGAGATGGATTTTAAAATGATGGTCAAGAGGATTTTAAGATTAAATTTAAAATATTTTAGTTGAATTTAATTATTTGCCAGTAATTCTAATTTATAGATTCAATTACCTTTTAAAACTCCTAGTAATAAGTTATTTTAATTAATCTAGCTCAACATTTAATACTTAGCTATTCCTAAATCGTTTCTATTTTTCTACTCTAATTCATTCTACTTTTCATATCATTTTAGTTTTAAAAGATTTTAGTTATTATTCAGTTATATATATACTGCTTCTTTTATATACTGCATGAAATGAACCTATGCTGAATGTTTTCAATATATACTCGCAAAACTCTCGCAATAGACTGGAAAGCATAATTCTTCATTGCTGTTGTTTTTGTATGCTGTGTCTGCACAAAATCTATTTTAAAATTTAAAATAGCGAACATATAACGTAGAAGCACTCTACTATTACAAATGCCTATCCTAAGTATACTTACACACCCACTTAATCAAAACAACCTGATATTTGGCAATCAAACTGTTCCTATTTGTCGAAAAAACGTTTTAGAAAACCTCTCCATTTAGTCTAAATGCGTCATTTAAATAATTACAACTTTTGTGAAAAAACGACATTTAATATGAACCAACCTGATATTTTTCAACCCAACTGCTCTAATTAGTCCAGAAAACTTTTTTCAAATAGCGTAAATGCTTCTTTTTAAAAGTTATTTATTTTTTTTTGGAAAAAACGACATTTAGTCTGCAACATACTAACATTTTCCAGCTGTTCAAATTAGTCATCAGTGACTGAAGGTGTGGATTCATTCATAAAACCGATTACAATACATTTCCGTTTAACGTAAATACTTCTGATCATTAATTACAACTTTTGTAAAAAACAACATTTGATTTGATGTGCAATTAACAGATATTTTTCAACTGTTCCTATTATTTGAAGTGGTGTAACCCGATTTCATACAAAATAATTCTTAAAAAACAGCTTCCTGAAAATTGCATTTTTTTTGACATGACATTTAACCTACAACCACGTTGCTGGATAGAGTCATATTTCACGTCCAATTTAGTGTTCAATTACATTTCATGTCATCCAAATAATTAGTTTTATGTTTCAAATGTTTCTAGTCAAAAATGTTTCCTAATATATGCTTTTCAAAAAATCGGGTAAAAAAATGTATGAATATCAGCTTAATAAATTTCTTAATTTGTCTGTAAATTCAATGATTTATGTGTTGTTTTTATTGCTAATAATAGGCTGTTGACGGATCAACATCGGCAATCTGACTCGACACTCTTTCGCTTTCTAATACAGATCCACATCATGTTGAACAGTTTCTTCATAATTGTGGTTTGCAAAAAAGCTGTAGTGTGAGAACATTCAGATTAAGCACGCACGTACTGTGCAAATAGATTCGTATAAAAATAGTTCAATTATTTGTATAAAGCTTCAGACATGGATTAAGAAGAATTGCTAACACTTTTCAAAGAGATAGAACGGGCTGTTACTCTAGTTAGCTTGTAGCAAAGGATAATGAATATGCGAACATATGATTAAAGTAAACTAATTAAATACTTAACAGCGAAAAATATAGTGGCGTGACGGTATATATCAATCCACCCATTGTTATTTTTACAAGCTACAATGTTAAAGAGATCAGGAAACCCAGTTATCTTATTTAGAATAAATAATTTCTCATATTGAAAGAAAATACTTATTAAGTGGGGCGAATAGCAGCAAAAAAACTTTTCTCTGGTGACGAAAGAAGAGAGCTTAATAGCATGTGTACAATATTATTTGCAGTATTTGTGTAGTGTCAAATTTCTCGTAAATCGATAACATCCATTTAATCCATACATTTTCAAAAAATGTCGATATTTGCTTACTTTTTTTTCACTTGCACTAACACTTCGAGTATTCAAAAACTTCATTTTTTTCTAAATTGTTTTTTACTTCGGTTTTGAAAAAAACAAAGTATTGTTTTCTATCTGCAATCTGAAGTTGCAAGTCAGTACCCAACGTCCGACAGTCGTCTTAAAGAATGAAGTATTAACCTAAATGGGCAATTATTATATAAGTCTTAATGACATCGGCAGAAGACTTATAATTGGAAACCATTGTTGCCAAATTTATTCCAATTTTTTAAAATAAAATATTTTATTTAGAAGGCATTACAATATGTTTAAAAAAATTTTGTGTGGTATTTACTCTAACGAAAGAAAATATAATAATTTCGAAAGTAAATGAATAATAAAACGTCGGTAAAGTGCGAATAAAATTCGCTCACCGAGGGTGTATGTAAAAGAACACAATATAAAAAATAATTGATTTAAAGTGGTGTTGTAAAGTCACTATATTGGTCTGGCAATATAGTATAAAGTATATAGCATATATGTAAAGCATATAAAAAAAAATTCTTTCTCTTAATTGTCAATAGCAATGTCAATTGAAAATTGATCAAAGTGATTAAAAAAGGTTACATCGGGTTAAATCTTATCCATTGATATTTATGTGATTAAAGAAGATAGATATGTAACTGTAAAGAAAGATTAAATTACACCAGCTAGTAAATAGCTTAATTACCTATAAGTACATTATAAATTAAAATCATAATTTATTAACAAATAACAATTATTCAAAATCTGTGCATTCCACCATTATATTGTGACGATTATATGTCCGACATCAAAAGAACATGATTTTAGAAAAATATTCTTTAAAGAAAATAGTTCCACCACTATAATAGTACATTATAAACCGAGGTGATAAAGTAAATTTTCTACATTGAGGTGAATATTAATTCGCGAGAAACGAAGTTTCGAGCGAATTAAGAGCCGAAATGGAGAAAATTTGCTTCACCGAGGTTTATATACTATTTTTTTTACTACTTGATGTAAAAAATGCACTAAAACTCTTAATTATACACAAAATAAAATGTCAAATAATAAGCAAATGGTGAATAACTAAAAATTTTGATTTGGTGAAACATTGTTTATCATATCATTGGATTGCGTATTGGATATTTATTATTCAGGGCTGCTCAGTTAGAATTTTATTTTCAATGAATTTTCTTAAAACTTTATAAAAATCACATATGCTTTGCATTAAAAAATACAGCTTTTATTTATTTTTGACATGAAATTGAAAATCTATTCAATATTGATGAAACAAATTTTGAATTTTTTTAGTCTACAACCCACAACTAAGCTAAATTTCAACAGAAATGTTCAACACGAATTAAAATTTCAAATACACTAACCTGTAGAAAGAAACTAAAAAAATTCAAAGATGAACTCAGTTTAACAAACAAACAACAGTTATATTTTTATTATTTACCAAGGTGCTAAAATACTTATTATTAGGTGTTGGGAATCTGAATTAGTAACCATAGCTGAGAAAAATAACTTTTGTCTTGGGTTTTTGAGTAAATAATAGAAACTTCTCATGCAAGTAGTAAAAAATAGTTATTTATTATACAAGGGAAAAAAGTAGTAGATTTTAGCTCGAGGTTGTGTTGTCTCCCGACGCGAAGCGGAGGGAGACAAAAAACCGAGAGCTAAAATCTACAATTTTTCCCGTGTATAATACACTATTTTTTTCTGTGACTGGATAAATATTAATATAATTATTGAAAAAATAATATTAAACAAATATTACAATATGTATATTCACCACACCATACGAATTTTTCTTGAATAAAAACTTAAAATTAAGTTTCATTTTATTTGTCAAAACCTGTTATTAACATCAAGAAGAAAACGGTATAACTTTTCATTAACATTAAAATAGTCATAAATGTTCATAAATATTCATAATATTCATCATTTATGTGTATATATGTATTTATATATATATTTTTATCTATCTGGGAAAAAAGTACATACTTTTTTCCCGGGGAAAAAAGTATTTTATGAAAAGTAGCATTTTTGCACCTGTCAGCAGAAGTAAAATGTTAAACTTTTTTCCCGTCACAGAAAAAAAGAATATAAAAACACCGGAATGAAGATAACAAAAAAAAAACAAAGTAAATTAATACGCAACCGAAAATATTTGTTTTTCTGTGCCTAAAAGTCTATTTTCATCACGCTTAATGACCTGTGAAAATAGGTTCTTTTTCCACTAATGTAAAAAGAGTAACAAATTGTAGTGGCTATGGTTTTTCATATAATTATACAAAGTTTTTTAAACAACGCAACCAAACCATGAAAAAATAGAAAATGAATTTTGAATGTTATGTTGTCGATTTCTAATTTTATAATCTATAGTAAATATCGATTATATATACATATTCTATCACAGAAAAAATTGCATTTCCTACGCGAGATAAAAACGTTTTTCGTTCGTAAACATATCTCACTCGACGCTAGCGCGTCTCGTGAACAAATGTTTACTCACGAAAAAAACAATGTTTTCATCTCTTGTAGGAAAATATACTATTTATCTAATAAGAATAGAAAATAAAAATTATAACGTATAGAAAATTCATATGTTTTAATTTCCTGATTTAGTGATCGAACCATATATTAGTAACTCGGCCAAGAAACGTTACCACTGGTGTCAGAAGTGAAATTAGGAAATAATATGAATTGAAAGTTCAAGATCTGAAAGGAGAATTGGAGAAAAGGAATCTTTCAACGGCGGTACCCGCTGAAGAATGAGTTGAAATAAGGATTAAATATAGCTATGGAAGCAGCCGAATTGGATTCAGAGAAGCATCTTTTTGGGCAAGAAGAAGCAGATAAAAATCAAAATGAAGGAAGTAGTGAAGATAAAAATATTGATGTTGAAACAACGAGGCAAGTCTTATCAACAAACAACGACTTTGCTCAGTTAATGTTTATGATGCCAAATAAAGAACGATATAAGAGTAGATGTAAAGGCAAACATGGAGGTTATGAGCAACGAAATGAAAAAATTAGGTAACAACATCAAACATCAGTCTTAACACATTAATCAACAGTCTGCAAAAATCGAACAACCAATGGCGGCAAAACGTGAACACATCGATGAGAGACTTCTACAAATAACAGCGACCCTACGTGTTGAAGTAGGGAAAATTGTGGATGAGAAATTCGAAAAAGTACACACGGTTCAGCAAATGTATGTACAAGATATGAAGCTAAAACTTCCACCAAAGACGGAACATCATCGTTTGGAATTTTGTAAATTCCAATTTGAAACAGCAGTTGATCTGAAGCAGCAAAAACAATTACAGAACAAAATTATGAAAGCCTTGGATAGGAAGTATGGTAGTGACCACAAGCGGGAGATATACAGAATTGAGTTGAAGGGTCGCTACCTGCAAATTGGAGAAAGTTTTAAGAGTTTTCGTCTGCGATTGAACGCGTTGTGTACATATGGCACATGAAATACATCTCCAGACTATATGGAAAGAATGAAGAAAGATTCGTTCATTGACAGCATTAGAGATCCAGAGACGCAGAAATCAGCTATGATGACATCTAAAGCTACATTTGTTGACCTGAAACAATAGCTTATGCGTTGACTAGTGAGACAGCTCAAGCAATTGTCAAACGCACAATTAAAGTACGCTGTGTAGAAGTGGAGGAAAAGAATAGTTTCAGGCCTCAAAGAAGATCAAGAGAATTCAACAGTAGAATAAATTGTTGGGTATGTGACATCCCTGGTCATATATCTCGAGAAGCAGAGAAGTTAGACGGAAAAGAGGAAGTTCATCATTACCCATTATTCGGGGATCATCTGAAGAAGAAGCTCAAGTGAGAGAGGAAGATAAAATAGTATCGGAACAGTTAAACTAAAACGAGTCAGCTTTTGGGGGCGTAAGCTGGCTGCCGCAACCGAATGCCCCGTAATCTCCATCCCTATTTCAAGAATCGCAAGGAATGGTGATAGCTTAATGATTGGAGCTTAAATTGATGACAAGATCTGTATGATTACATTACTGGAGCAACTCGCACAATTGTCCGTACAGATTTAGTAAAAGGGAAATTACAACCAGCAGAAAAATATCTAATTTAAACAGCAAATGGGCAAAGTGCAGCTGTCAGGGGAAGCAAGGTTGCTGATATAAGAATAGGGAATACCCACTTTCAGCATGAAGTACTAGTAGCAGACCTCGTTGATGAAGTAATTCTGGGCATAGACTTCATGAAACCGAATGCATTTGTAATAGACGCTGGAAATTGTATACTCAAGTATGGTAACGTGGAGTTGGTTCTTCAGATGAATGGTGCAGAATCAAATATGTGGCGAATATTATTGGAACATCGCGAAAAGCTGCCACCTAATACTGACACAATCGTCTGAGGAAGATTGAAGGGAAATTCTGAGTTACCAAGATTGTAGTTTCTGGAAGCCAAAGAAAATGGTCTATAACACCAAGAGATCATTATAGGGAAAACATTAGTTGTACCAGATGAAAACTTAAGAATCTGTCAGACAAAACAAAAACCCGCAAGAAAGGAAGAATCGTCGACAAATGTGAAGAAGTAGCTATCGTTGTGAAATGTGAACAACAGCAAACAGGAAGGAAAGTCGAAAATCAAACGCAGAAAAAAGAAGTACAAAATATACTTCAGAAGTGGACAACAGAGATTACAAAAGAACAAAAGAAAGAAGCACAGCAGTTGCTTGAACGTTATTCGTCCACTTTGTGTAGCACATCAGCAGAAAACGGAAGAACAAATATGGTAAAACATAAAATCGACAGGGTAGCAGAGATGCCGATTCGTCAAGCACCAAAACGATTACCATTAGCAAAACGGGAAGAAGCTGATAGAATGGTAAATGATATGAAAATGGCTGGTGTTTTCAAGCAATCATGAAGTTCAGCTTTGGTTTTAGTCGGGAAGAAGGACGTGTCTTGTGTACTTGGACGACGTAATTGTAATGGATTAGGATTTCACCGATCATTTGAAGAATTTAGAAGAAGTCTTCGAAATATACACTGTTCAGAGAAGAGTAAAATACTTGGGGCACAAAGTAACAACAAATGGAATACACACAGATGCTGATAGCAGTAAAATAATGGCAAAGACCCAAGAATTTACATGAGCTTCGCAGTTTTCTGGGATTCTGCACTTACTATACTGACGTTTTGTACCAGAATTTGCCAATGTTGCTAAGAGTCTGCATGAGCTCATGAGGCTGGATAAAGTATTTGAATAAACCGAAAAGCAAGAAGTTGCGTTTGTGGAGATTAGAAGAAGACTGTGCACTGCACCACCTCTGACTTATCCTAAACCGAATTTAAAATTTGGTACCACTGATACCAGCAATGATGGTATAGAAGGAGTGTTATCTTAAGAAATTGATCGACAAGGAATTATTGTGAAAAGAAAAGAATTATTGTGTAACCCGTAAAGAATTGCCGGCTATAGTGGAATGTGTAAACATTTCCACCAATATTTTTACGGCAATAAATTCAATTTGAGAACTGACCATGGAGCATTGAGGTAGCTACCACAATTTTAGAACCTGGAGAGACAAGTAGCATGATACACTGAACGCTTACAGACTTAAGATATCGACATTGAACATCGGCAGGGAAGTGCACATTGAAATGTAGATGCATTATAAAGAAAGCCATACCAGGTCGAATGCAAACACTGTAATCGGGCGGATAGTAAGGAAAACATTATTGATGTCAGGCTTATGTAAGTGCTTCCTAGTGAAAACTGGACACCTGAAGTAGAAAAGAAGGAACAATTGAATGATCCTAACTTGGCACCAATAATCAAGTTCAAGGAAAAGGGGGAAAAACCGAAATGGGTTGAAATTTCCCATAAAAGGCAAGCATTGAAGGCATATTGGGCACAATGGGACAGCCTCTGTATTGAAGATGGATGCATGAAAAGAATTTGGGAAAGTCCTAACGGTGCAGTTAAAGCATCAATGATAGTAGTTCCAAAAACAAAAATACATCAAGTATTAAAGGAATATCATGGAGGGACCAGTGGCGGTCATATGGGTATTAACAAAACCCTTGCTAAAGTACGACGTATGTACGACGTATTGGTTAGGAGCACGTCAATCGGTAGTAGAATGGTGTCAAGCATGTGATAAATGTGCAACTACAAAGGGACCTGCACGAAAAATTCGTGGTAATATGAGGGAGCATAATATGCGAGCATAATATTTCGAGAGAATTGCAATGAATGTAACTGGACCAGCCAGAGGTGTGTGCCATACCAAACCAGGAAGCAACAACCATTGTTGAAGTAGTGGGAAGTAATTGGATAAGTCGCTACGGAGGACAAATGGAGATTCATCAGATCAAGGAAAAAAATTTGAATCTGTCAGATGCTTAAGAACCAATAAAACTAGAGAACAACTGCTTCACTTTGAATTATTAGTTTCCTATGGCTACAGATGCTAAACGCAATAATCGTTACTAGGAGGGCCCGGCGTCCTTCGCTACGCTTATAAATAAAGTTTTTGCGTAGACATTTTGTTGACGTAGAAGCAATGATTTCAAAAAGTGGTAATGAGAAATGCTACCATATAATTTTTAATTTTTCTTTTTAAATATATGAATGAAAAATAATCAGAACTCTAGCTGATCAGTTCGGATATATGAAAAATTAGCGAAGCTTACTTGAAAACTTATTTGATCGCTAATTTTTCATATGCTAATTTTTCATACGAAGCTTACTTGAAAACTTATTTGATCGCTAATTTTTCATATATCCGAACTGATCAGCTAGAGTTCTGATTATTTTTCATTCATATATTTAAAAAGAAAAATTAAAAATTATATGGTAGCATTTCTCATTACCACTTTTTGAAATCATTGCTTCTACGTCAACAAAATGTCTACGCAAAAACTTTATTTATAAGCGTAGCGAAGCACGCCGGGCCCTCCTAGTAAAAATATAATTGTGCATACATTGGAGGTCGACCATAAGCAGGAATTAAAGCACCAGTACGATGATAAAAAATATTATGAATTTTAAAATGATAAATACCACGTGCAGTAGAATCCGCTATATTACATTCAGAACTGATCATTGCAAATGCCGAATTATAGGAACGAATATTTGAAAGAAAACTTTTAGAACGTTTTTTTATAGCATTATCATTTGAATTCAATCCTTCGAAAATATTAGAGAAAAATGCATTTTCAGAAAGAGGAGGTAAATTGACTTTGCCTTTATGGCAACACAAAGAAAACGCTTCATTATTATTTGAAGTAACTTCTCTTGCAAAATGTTTGGCATGACAAAAATGACAACTCATACACTGAGAGAAATCGTATTCTAATATCAAGTAGAAGCTATTCTCCAATACAGAAACCTTTAGTTGATGAATATTCGAAACTCATCTTCTAGAGTATAGAATAACTGGTTGAATCTGAGAGAAGTTTCCTTAATTTTATCAATATTGCCATTTTCTAAATTAAGATTAAATTATTCAATTTTATTCTATTATGAAATACTCAATTTAAATCATTTAGATTTAGTTTACGATTTTTTACGATAAATTTAATAATTTTACGCTTAAAAATAGAATTTAAATAACTCGATGATTTTGTGCATCGTTTTTCTCATTTCTAGTAAAATATTTATAATCATTTGTAGAAAAACTATTTCTTGAAAAATTATTTCTAATATAGTTTTATTCTGAGAAAATTACAATCAAATTTTAACTAAATTTTTTAAATTTATAGAACGGATTTTGAGTTAAATACAATGTGACAATCTAGTTTTTCTTGTTTTATGTAAAGTATAATCAATAATAGTTTCTCATCAACAATTTATTAACATTTATATTTCTTATACTCAAGTGAAGAATGAAGTGATCGAATTTAAACAATTTTGTTAAATTGATTAAAGAACAATTTTCGTGTATGGAGAGTTAAACGACAAAATGTATAAATACACATTTTAATCAATCTTGTTCTGTTTTTACTAAACTATACCAATGCCAGGCTCATTTCGTGTTGCCATTTTAAGGAGTAAAGTGTAATTGTGTGCATAATATTTATTGAAAATTGTATTTAAAGTGAATTAGTGTTGAGAAAATTGTGTCATATAATTCAGTGCTTTAATTAATTATATATAGTGAGTATGGCAAAGTTATTTATTTTAAAAATTTATATATTTTAAAAACTGGTAATAAACTTTTTATCACAATCAAATATAAACAAATATATAAATACATAAAATGCCACAAATGAAAAATTATAATTATAAAATTTCTAGCGAGCTACTGAGTCAGGTGGCATTTCCAAGGGCAAGTGTGGATCTACAATTTTAGAATCCAATGTACCCACAGATCATCATCTTTGTTTCTTCATTTTAATGTTTAGATACGATATTGGTATTTAATTCAAACAAAATAAATGTTAATATTTTTGTATATATATTTACAGGTGATTTAATACAATCCGAGGAAAGATCATAGTAAATTTTCAATTAGAATCGTCTTGCACAAATATAGCAATTATTCAAGCCAATTAAAAAGCAAAGGAATATTTTTGGGCGAAAACGTGGTTTCAGTTTCAATCTTCAGGTAAAATATTCAACAGTTTAAAAAAAAAATTCAAATTACAACAATTTTATTTTATTTTATACAGACATTACGAGCAGGGTACAAGGAAGCAGTACTAATTCGGAGTTGTTCATTCAAGGCGACAGCATTGCAGCCAATAAAACATGGTTAAGAATATTCACGAACCATTTAAAACTTTAGAAATAGAGAAGCATTCAACTTTAAAAAGATAAGAAGTCAGTTGAACTGCATTGAAACTCTTCGCGTCGGGTTTTCCAAGCGATTAGATTATTTTACTTCTGCGAGTGAATTTAAACTAGTAAGTTAAAATAATTTTCTATAACATAATTTTGGATTTAACTAGTTTAATTTTTATTAAGGTTGACAATTGCAACAAACATTATGATATGTATTTGCATCAAAATAAGAGTATGCTCAGGACGAAGTGACCAAATTTTTAGAAGTTATTAATCTAATTAAATTCCAAACAAAAATTTTAATATTAAAATTAAAAACATTGCGGAAAACGCAGCAGGGAAAATGTAAGCAAAATTTGCCTAGTTATAATAATAACGGAAATAATAATCAATATAAAAAGTTCTAAGCTGTAACAAAATATTTCAATTTAAATAATAATAATTTTCACTAAATACGTAGTTTGAAAGCTAAGCTTTCGTCGACCGTATAGTATCTAAAAATCTAAATCTAAATTAATCAAGTTGTTTTTATTTTAATATTTAGTTTTTTAGATACCACTGTCGATGAAAATTTAGCTTTCGGAATACGTATTTAGCGAAATAAAGCTCAAATTAACAAGAATAAGGCGTATATATTTAAATTTTAATACCTTAAATATTTCGGCAGTAATAATATTATTGCTTAAATATTTTCTTAAAATAAAATTTATTATAATTTTTATTCAAATAAATTATTTAATATTTATCTATATTAATTGAAATAAAAGTGAATCTGTAATTTAGAATTTATAGTTTAAAATTATGAAAAAGATGAAAATTATTTTAATGAATGGCATGTTTTATTATTTATTTTGTTTTATTTTAAGATTAATGATATTTATAAAAATGTATGTATGTATTTAAACAATAATTATAACATATATTGTACATATGAAAATTTTATATCTATAGAATTATTATTTTATTATTAAAAATAAATTATTAAATAATTAAAATAATTGTCTATTTTAATTTATTTTGAGAAGAGTTGCTTTTGAAATTTGCGTATTATTCTTGAAAAAAGAATAATGGATCTCAAATAGATTTAAAATATGCAACAAAATGATTGCTTTTATTCTCAAATGCAGAAATCAAATCCACTAATTTTGTCTCAGATTATGAATTATTATACTTAGATCAACTTTATTTAAGAACGGGTTTGAGCAAATATATCTTTAAACAACTCAAAGGTTAATCATTATTTCTCTTAATCATACTATAATTATGCTCGGCTTTAGAAAAAAATTACGTTTTCTAATAAATTTATTCTTATATTAAGAATGCTTTTGAATTCCATATGCTTAAAAAGGGAACATATATTCACAAATCTAATCTAAATTTAAAAAGACGAACAATTTTATTAATGATAAATTTATACAATGCTCGAAATGAGAAACTGCATTTACTTCAATTATATTTTAAATGTATAATATTAGAATTTCAAAAATTAACAAATTATCGACCCCCTATTCTTCATATTAGAATAGGTTGAGAATAGTTATTCTTGGCGCACATTTAAGCAACTTTTATACATGATTTAATACCTATATGGTATAAATTAAGCAGACTTTTTTTTCAGTGTATCCAAAGCACCACAAACATACGAATCAAAGTTACCTGGAATCACATTCAAAGCACACTTGAACGAATCTCTCAAAATTACAAAGGAAATTTCATCATTCACCACATTCAATTCTAAATCATTCGCAACATTCATGACACCATTCATGACACCGTTCATGACACCATTCATATCATCAACATTCACTTCATCATTCACAACAACATCAGCTTCAGCATTCATTCCATCATTATTACCATTCATTTCATCATTCATAAAATCAACATTATTACGCATATTACGCATATAATCTCTTTTATTCCGACGACTCGATGTACCACTCACATCCAAACGACGTTTACGACGTAGTCTTGGCATCGAAATAAATAAATATATCAATATATCAAAAATATGAAATAACTCAAATATCAAAATATCTCAAAAATCTTTATATCAATAAAAAACAAAATAATCGAAAAATATCGAAAACCGTCCTTCTTGAAAGATAAAAGACGACTAAAATATAAAATAAATACGACGACTGAAATGAATATAAAATAAATATAAAAATTTTCGTTTTTGTTATTCGTTGTTCGGTTCGATAGCTAATATATAAAAAAGAAAAATTTTAAAGCATTGTTTTAAAGCAAAAAGAAAGATGTATGTAAACTTATAATGCATATGTATAGAAAAAGTTTTCCGTATATAATAACTTTTTTATTTATGATCCGATTTGTTTGAATCCGGATCCGACTATAGGTTACACTAATATCAGTTAGCTGTGAAAATTTCAAATGAATCCATCTGCGAATAAAAAAGCCTAATGCTCCACAAAGTTTTAATCTAGCGTATTAATATATAAGAAGATTTAAAATTTAACTACATTTTTAATTATGAAACTAAAGCTCAGGGGTGCGTTTCGAAATTAACTATGGTTAACCGCGGTTAACTATACTCTACCAAATGTCGTTCCATAATTAACCATAAAATAAAAAATTTACTGGATGACAGGCGTACCATCGTTCCAAAACTATAAAGTAAAATTATCAAAGTCAAGTGTGACGTCACTAATTTAACTTTCTTTTACTCAAGTCTAGACTAAAGTTAATAAGGTTTCTGCACGCTAAACATGGTGAATCGTTTACGAATCGTTTACGAACCGTAAACGAACAATGCGGTTCGTAAACGGTTCGTAAATGGTTCGTAAACGATTCACCATGTTTAGCGGGGCTGTCAAATTTCTGTCAAAATTATATATTTTGTTAAAGTTGATTGTTGGTTTGTTTGTTTTTTTTTATATACAAATAATAAAATGTTTTTTAAAAAATCTAAATGTATTTTACAGCATTAAAATTTCAATTTACTGCTAAATTTTCCATAAAAATATTTATTTAGATTTGGTTTTATAGTATTAATTAAAAAAAAATAATTAAAATTTGTTTACAAGTTGCAATTTTGTATTTTAATATTTTGCACGTTTTGTACAATATAGCAAAAAATGCAATCCATTCCATTGTTAGTATTGATTTACTTTTAATAAAATATTTAAATAATTTTCAGAAAATTTCATACATCTATATAAAATGGAATGCACACCAATTTTTTTAAATAATCAATTCATAATTGAAAATGGGAGAATCATTTGTTATGATTCAGAAAAAAGTAAGTAGAAATACTATGTAATTAATTGTTATTGGTCTCACTCAATTAATTGCGTATGGGTTTCACCCCGCAATCTTTAAACTGAGTAAAACTTTTGTCATTGACAGAAACAGTTCGGTACCAATAGATATCCTTTATTCTGAGTCTTAATTAACGCGGGTGTATTACAAGGCTCGGTTTTGTCCCAATGCTATTTTTAAATTATATCAACGAAATATTAAAGATTATCACCAACGCAATAAACAGTTTTGCAGAAGCTAGTACACTGCAAAAGTCATTCGTCCAATTTTGTTCAAAAGACTGATTGGATAAATCACGGCCGGGTGAATGCTGACAAAAATGTAAACGAGGGCTTTGATCACGAAAAAGTAGTTGCAAATTAGATTGTGCTGAATTTTGTTATTTTTTTGTAATTCAGCAAAAAATAACGGCTATTGGTTGTTTCCAGATCACAGACCACGATCCAAAACGTATTTAAAGCTTTTAAGAACCTACTCTTGAAATATCATACAATAGTGATGGCAAAGTGCGCTGCCAGAACTCAATAGATGTAAAAATAGTTCAATTTATACCGATAACTTCACATTTATAAGTCGACCGAATAAGACATCTATATTCGGCCTTATAGAGTGTTCTTACTAATCTTAGATTTTAGAGCGCTGAAATCTGTTTACATACTGGCTCTTTTTGATTTTGTTTAAAATTTGTCAACACGAATTTTGGATGATCGAAATTTAACATCAAATCGATTTTCTACAACAACATCGGACTGTTGTTGATCGCATTTGTTTTTATAAATATCGTAGCTGTTCTCAAGTGAAGTCAGATCTATAATACCTCAAAAATTTTATTTTTCAAAGTTTTACTCGACAATCGGTCTACGCAAACACCCAAACTGGAAATCACTTACTGTATTAGTGACAGAATGCAAAGGGATTTTTTTTTGTCCAAACAGCGTATAAGTAGAATAATTTCAGGAATAAATAACATCCAGTGCGCTCAATCCATAAGGGTTTGAAAAAAGCGTTAATCAATACCTGAGAATGCATGTTGTTATTGGAATCTAAGTCTTAAAATATATTAATGTGTGGTTGTTACACATTATAATTCCTATTACACAATACCTTTTAATTAAATAAAACAGATTATTAATTTAGATAGATTATGGTTATTTATTAACTAGATTGTATGGGTACAATACTGTTTTAAATTATTTTTATTTTACTAGATAAATCATTCATATTTAATTAGTAAAATTATTTATTTTAGTAAGAAACTAGATTATTAATTATCTAGATTTCATAGGTAACATAGTTTCTTTACCTATATAAATATAAAATTAACGAACTCTTAAATTTAGACCACGTAGCAATACGGTTAACAAAAGAATTGTGCGCAAATTTAAAGATCCCGTGCAGTTTAATCGACAATTCACTGGCAAACATGGATGATGCACACCAATCAAATCCAATCCAATCATATCCAGAAATAATTGATTCACATCAAAATCATAATCAGGCAAACAATGATACAAATATGAATCATGCTGATGAAATGCTGACTCAATCTATTGAACCTATAACTAACCCAATTTTGAGCAGATGGTCGGATTCTGCAATCAATGCCCTGATCGAAACCTACAAACAAAATAGCCATCATTCAAAAGTAACTAAAATAAAAGTAGATGAAATGTGGGGAAACATTTGTGAAGGATTGAAGGAAAAGGGATTTATTTTCACCTATTTACAATGCAAAAATAAATTCCAAAACCTCAAAAAAACTTATCACAAAATAAAAGATAATGATGGGAGAACTGGAGGCGCACCTATTCAATTCGACTATATAGAGGAATTTGATGATATGTTTGGTGATCAACATAACTCGGTTCCACTTTTAACAATTTCAAATTCGAGACCGCTTGAGAGAGTTGCACCTCAACTCATAAATCGAAAGGAAGGTTTACTTGGTAAATATTATATCAAAACATTATAAAATTAATTATTTTAAAATTGAATTATTAATTTAGGCGAACCTGTGTCAGCTAAAAGTAGGAGAAAAGAAACAGAAGATTGAGAAAGAAACAGAAGATGCAAACAATTTTACGCATACAAAATAGGCACTACTTTCTTAGGAAGAAAGAGTATCAGTTGAAAAGAGCAGCATTAAATTTATATAAAAAAAATATGAAAACATTAATTGATAAACTTAATTAATTAGTTGTTTCAAAAACTTATATTATTGAAAAAAATAATTTAATCTATAATACAGTATAGACTAAGAGCCCACAGCGGCCAGTCCTTCGCAATTTTATAAAAGCTGAAAGTTTCTCTGCGCATACCCCCTACTGAGGTAGGAACGATTAGCGACATATGAATTATATTATGGTGGCTTTGGCAGGGAGCAGATAACAAAGGGGCCTTCAAAGTTTCGTGAAAGTATAAAAGGTAATTTTTTTATATATTCTCGGGGTAGTATTAGAAGTCACGTCACTCATTGCCAGACACTTACTATCGTGGTAACCCCCTGCCAGACACCCTTAAGCATTATCAATTTGTTATAGTTTAAGAGTGTCTGGCAGGGGGTTACCACGATAGTAAGTGTCTGGCAATGGGTGACGTGACTTCTAATACTATCCCGAAGAATATATAAAAAAAATTACCTTTTATACTTTCAAGAAACTTTGGAGACCCCTTTGTTATCTACTCCCTGCCAAAGCCACCATAATCCAAACTTCATATGGCGCTAATCGTTCCTACCTGAGTAGGAAAATAACGAAGGTCTGGCCGTCGCGGGCTCTCGGTCTACTATGGGTTCAACCAAATCAATTCTGTATCATCAAGTAAAATTTGGAACAATTGACAATAATAGTGTATTCTTTTCGGCTGTACCGAACAAGTTCTAACACCAAATTATCGAATTTTGTATTCTTTTGGAATGAATTTCAATACAAAAAAAAATTCGGTGTTGGAACTGTACTGAAATTTGCTCGGTACAGCAGAAAAGAATACACTATAAGTTTTTAGCGTTTAATAAATGCTTTGTCAAACGTTAAAAGTGTATGGTCAATTGTACTAAATTTTAGTTGATACTACAAAATTGATTTTGTTGTACCCATATTTTAGATTTGTTTTGAATTCATTTTTATAGTTTTGCATTATACACCAAATTATTTTCATCATGATATTACAACACTAAACGACACATACAAAATTTTGAACTCTCGCAACTACTCGAATTCTTTGATTTATAAAATATAAATAATATCTCGAACAGTCTCTAATATGAAATTTTAGTAATTTAAAAATACATATATCTATATAATATTTTTGAATACTTGTGTGCACCTCCAGTTCTTCTATTATAATTCCATATTAAGTTTGTAATTCTTTATTTTTGCTTGTAGAAAACATTTTACTAATCTCCTTTTTTTTTATTTTTTCACCAGAACATTTAAAAATTTCGTTTAAGCCTAGGAACGCAGTAGAAACTGTGAGCGGTAGTGTAAGCAAAGCGTTTTAAATGGAGAGTATTCACAATGAATCGCAGCAAACCGATTTGTTTCACTGTGAACACTAATTTGATGATATACATGCAGTTTTGTAGCTATCTACGCGTTTAACACCGCTTTGCGCATAGCACCACTCACAGTCACCTGTTTTCGTAGCCTTACTTTGTGTAAAATTTGAATTGTATGTAGGCTTCGATCAATGTTTTGAAGACCGCACTGAACATCTGCAAAAAACTGGGTTATTTATAGGCTCAATAAAATATCCAGATGATATTTCATCAACATGATCCATATTTGTATCAATGTCTTACTGAATATCATCTATAGCAGAACCATTAATAAGCTAAAATTAATTGAGATGTGATATCAGAATCCATGCTTCAATCAAAGTTTTGTATTAAACATAACAATACACAACATTACAGATCAACGTGGTGACGGGTGTAAGTGTATTTTAAGAATAAGTTTCATTTATTAATATATACGGAATGCTTTGATATTCAAAGAATTTTTGTGTATATTAAAGAAAAAGTATCTATATAACTTGCTATTCTCTTATGTAAAGAATAGTTAAGTGGAATATATGGATAATTCATAATTTTCATTAACACCGAACTCTTTTTTTATATGGTAATGCTAGTAAAAACTATCATACATTGAAAAAAAATTAATGTAATGTCTATCTCATCTTAAAGTTTTCGCGGTAATTGAGACAATTACTGGTAAACATTTTCCTAACAATTGAAAAATAGTTACAAAAAATTAATTGTTCACAAAAAGTACCTAATATTTATAAACATTTAAAACTCAAGTCTAGTGAATGATAATTCTAAACAAATTAACTTTCGACTTATATCATTAATTTTTATTTTAAAATAGAAGTATTTGTAATTGAATTAGCTATATATAATTTTCACAAAAATATAACATGCGGCTCCAACAACTACACCATTCTGAACCTGTACGGAACGATGTGCCACATGCTCTCGCGACGAGTTTGAGACAACCGCATTTCTATTACCAATGGTCCTTTTTTTACTCTACAAAAGATACTAGAAAAACCATATAAATACAGAACTGAGTGTATATTTTTACCAAATACTAAAATTATTTAAACTTCATAAATTTGCTTTACATATTTTGTAAATGAAATTAAATTAAAATAATAAATTATTATATAACGCAACTGTTCGCTTTATTGCTTCGGTCTGAAAGATCTAAGTATAACAATCTCGAGTCAAAAGTGATATTACCCCCACATTTTGAATATTACCTCCACATTTTTGGTATTTCTCGACGTTTTAGGTCATAACGATTCTAAAAAAGGAACAAGAAATTATCTGTCTGTCTGACGGTCGCCAGCCGTCACAACCGACAAAAACAAGAAAACTATTGGAGTGATTTCAAAAATTTTTGTTTCTTAAAACATTTTATCTTCATGGAGTCGAAAGTATGATAACAGTGTGGCAAAAAAATCATTAAGTGTGTCAAAAATAGCAAATACTCATACTTTTTGTTAAAAACACTTTATTTTCAGTGATAATGAGTAGCAACTTTGAGTCTGGAGAAATCTTGATGATCGGCATCTGTATGTGAGACCTGGACCTTGATTATTGTGTTGTAAGTGTGTCATAAAAAATCTTTAAGTGTGTAAAAAGAATGATTTTATACATTTTGTTGCCCAATTTTTTGACAAAAATATTATGAAAATCATTTTCGATTAGAAACATTTGATAAATGAAATTAATTATTCGTATGACACGAAATGTAGTTGAACATGAAGTATGGTTCTATCCAGCTTCAGATACTCCCAACTATTAGGGAACAGTTAGAAAATATTATGTTGTTGCAGATTAAATGTCGTTTTCAACAAAAGTTGCAATTATTTTTGATGTTGAGATATTTTTTGAAAATTTTTTTGTGTAATTCCAGGTGCCAATACTTTTGTGAATAATAGCAAAAGTTGGAAAATGTCACGTTGTTGCAGATTAAGTGTTATTTTTTTAAAAAAAGTTGTAATTATTGAGAAGCAGCATTTACGCTCAGGGAATAGGTTTTTGCTAAGTTTTCTGCACAAACAGAAGAAGTTGGGTTAGAAAATAGCATGTTGGTTCATATTAAATGTCGTTTTTTCGTAAAAGTTGTAATTATTGAAAAGAAGCATTTGTATTAAATGGAGAGGTTTTCTAAAAAGCCTTGTGGACCAATAGGAACAATTGGGTTTGAAAAATATCAGGTCGAATCATATCATATGTCGTTATTTTGACGTTTTTCAAAAATTTTAATTATTGAAAATACGCATTTAAAGTAACAGAAGAGGTTTTGTAAACAGTTTTTTGGCCTAAAAGGAACATTTGGGTTGCACAATATCGGGTCGCTTTGACTATATGTAGTTTAATCGCAAAAGTGGTAATTATTGAAAATAAGCATTTAGAGCAAATGGTGAGGTTTTCTTAGACGGTTTTTGGACAAATAGCAGCGGTTGTTTTGTAAAATATCAGGTAATATCATATGAAATGTCGTTTTTTGCAAGAGTATAATGATCGAAAATAAGTATTTACGCTAACGGAAACAGTTTTCTGGACCAATAGGAGCAGTTGGTTTGGAAAATATCAGCTCGTGTCAGTTGTAATTATTCAGAAGAAACATTCACCTAAACGAAAAAGTTTCTGAGAATTTTTCTGTACTATACTAATAGAAAAATATGGAGGGGCCGAAATTTCACAGCTCTGAGATATCAAGACTTCGGTCTAAATAAATAATCAAAATATTTTAAAAATTAAAATAAAATAAAAAATTTAAACTTTTTTTTAAACTTCTAAAAACATTCCAGAAATTATTACAAAATCAAAAATTGAAATGTTTTTCAAAATTCTAAAATTATAACAAAATCAAAAATTTAAATTTTTTTAAAATTTTAAGAATATTGTAAAATTTCATAATTCATTCAAACTTTTTTCAAAATTCTTAAAATATTCCAAAAATTATAACAATATCAAAAGAACAAACTTTTTTCAAAATTCCAAAAATTATAATAAAATCAAACATTTAAGCTTTTTCAAAATTACATTCCGAGAATTTTTAAAAAATCAAAAATTGAAACTTTTTTCAAAAGTCTAAATTTATTGCAAAATTTCTTAAATCACAAATTCAAAAATTCAAACTTTTTCCAAAATTCTAAAAATATTGCAAAAATTATAACAAAATCAAAAATGCAAACTTCTTTTAAAATTTCAAAAATTATAACAAAATCAAAAATTTTTATGTCCAATTTCATGTTAGATAACATTTCATGTCAAACAAATAATTAATTTTATTTTTTTCCAAAAAATGGAGTAAAAAAAATGAAAATCATTCTTTTGATACACTTGACAACAGTTTTTGACAAACTTATAATGCAATAATCTAGTTTTTGGTCTCACATACCAATCCCAACCATCAAGATTCCTCCAAATTAAATGTTCCTATTCGTAATCACTTAAAATGAACGTTTTTTAAGCGAAACATATGCAAATTTCCTTGTTTTGACACACTTGACGATTTTTTGACACCCTTCCGGGACAGCTAACAAACACGTCGTCCTTTTGGCTCTTACCATTGAGTATGTCTAGTCTTAGAAACATAAATGTTTGAAATCCTTCCAGCCGTTTTTTAGATTTCGTCGGTTGTAACGGCCGGCAGGCCAGTCGGGCGGCCCGCGACTGACATACACTTTTTTCTTTTTTAGAATCAGTAGGTCCTAAAACGTCGAGAAATGCCAAAAAAGTGGGGGTAAGAATTGCACTTTTGAAGTTTGATATCTCAGAGTCTTGAGATTTTATATATTTTTTCCTTTATATTTTTTCATTAAAAAAATAATAATTTTTCTATCATTCCAAATACTTTTAAAGATTTTCGATCAATTAGGTTCGAAGTTAAGTAAGGAAAAAAACATGAAGAAAACGCCATTATTCAAAATTATACAAAAAAATTAGTGGTGTAACATTCTAAACTACGTTTTTAAGGAATACTGAAGCAGATTCCTTTCATATGATACCCTATTTGAGTTGGAAAAAACATATGTTTTCTTAAATCCCTCACATTGCAGCCCTGTAAAACAAACGAAAACAACTTTATTTATTTTGTAACCCACTCTTGTGTGGATAGGTAAATTTGATACGCATCTCAAATTTTAGGTCTATAGGGTTTATAGTTTACTAAATAACCGAAATAATGGTAAAACAATAATAGTAAATGGTAAAAAGTAAAAACACGTTTTACTTTCACCAATATAGCTTTCCTTATAAACAACGGAATCCTAATTTCTATGCGGCTTTACTATTTGTTATTCTCAATAATAAAATTATTGTTCTAGATATTAGTATGTACTGCTATATACTGAGGATGAGCAAGTTTTAAAAAATTTGATAAAATCAAAATGGAAAGTAATAAGCAATATAATAATAATCATAATAATCATAATAATAATATAATAATAACATAATAATAAGCAATATATCTTCATTTTTTCCAAAATTTTCCATAAGAGTGTTAATTGTGTTTTTGTGATACAATTATTTGATTGTATTTGCAATTTCTGTTTTCTAAATTTAAGAAATCACATTTCACCTGCAATCTTCGATGTTTTACAAATGTTTCTACTAGTTAAAAGAATCTCTCCATCTGAAACTTTAACGGAGACTTATTCAAAAAAAAAGTACATATTACTTTTACTCATCAGAAAACCATATCATATTTCATAATCATATCATAACTTGCAATCCTGTGAACTCAAATCGGTGTCGTGATGGATAGATAAATCATTTTATGACGAATTGAAATATATAGAAAAACGAACAAATTTTTAAGAGTATTCGTTATGGACTTTATTTGTCACGCGAAAGGATCGATTATTACAAAAATTATTGGCACACTAATGAACATCGACTGGCGACCACCATCTGTACCTTATATTTACACATATACGCTATGTCTAACAATCAATGATAAAGATTAACGGAAAAAGGGAAAGTCGATTAAAAAGAAAATGTTACAAACAACTGGTTGCAATTAATTTTTTTTCAAATATGCACCGATGTTTCCCACACAAATATAATTATGATTCTATTTTCAAGTTTAATTTAAAATTTCATCCCTGAAAATTCTCATTTATTATTTAGTTTGAAAATTTTCTGTCCATCTCCATACACAAATTTTGATATTTGATACCAAACAAAAACTTTAGAGAAAAACCAGAATTTTCTTCTTTTCTCCAATTTTCTTCCTCATATTTTCTTTTTTATTTTTTTACAATTTTATTTTGGATATTAGGGGTTATCATATGCGAATAGCATATTTATATGTATGGATTTTATTATTCTAAAAATGAAAACTAGTGGATAATGTTGCGTGGAGGGTTTGTAATGGAATGAGTAAGGGTGGATGATTTTTATTTTATTTCAGTTTTTGGACATGTGATCTATATACGTGAGCATAAAATATTATAATTTTTCAAATAAATAAAAATATAAACCGGTCAGAAGAAAATTTGTGAAGTATAAATTTTCTGTTTTTATTTTATTTGGTTCTTCGTTTTTATTTTCCAATATTTATGTACGGAAAAAAAATATTTTATTAAAGTGAACATTCTTTTGAAATACAATAACTAAGTTGATTTGAAATTTTCAACTTATTGAAATAATTGTGGATGGTAAGAGTTGGAAACGGAGTTGTTGGAAATTGCTAGAATAATGTTAAATAATGCGTATGTACGTGAGTCTGACCGCTCTTTTTGATGAAAATTATTTTAAAATAAAATCATCATCAAACATTTTAAGATAAAAGCATAGAGTACTTCATCTTATTTTACTTGTTTTTATCAAGCTAGTTAAACATTAATTATGACTTAATGTGTTTCATAATTATCAATTCTAATGTGATTATGAATTTTTTTTATCTAATACATATAACAAATTATGATTAACTACCAGTTTTAGTTGAGTCACTTTTCAAGTTAATGTATAACTGTATGTATGTACAATAAAAATAAATACTGCCAACTTAAAGAAAATATGAAAAATTAAAATGAAAATGTTAATAAAACAAAGTTAATAAAAATATTGAAATAGAAGAAAACTACTTCTAAGAAAAATAATAAAAATGAATGAGAAATGTAAAACATGCGAATAAGAACAACTGACAAACATTTACATTCTTGTTTTTAATTTTTATTAAAAACACAAAAACAAAATTAATTAAATTTATACTATCTTTAAATGAATAATTTAATTTAAATTAATTTATAGTTCCCTAAGCTTTTGTTTGTTTATCTTAAGAGTTTTATATTTTTGGTAGAAGCTATGTTTCTGTATGAGTGGATATATATGTTCTTATATGTGTGCATATATGTATACTATAAAAATAAATTATATTTATGGGTTTTGTTTTGATATTAAATTAAAACATAAAATACAAAACTTGCAAAAAATAAAAATCGTTGGGTTAGTCTAATTTAGAGATTTATATATAAAAGTAGGGTTATGTTTTATTTAAAATAATGAACGAATGATTTGAAGAAAATTTAACGATCTTTCGAAATTC
>OY856187.1:180474401-180564401 GCA_963693315.1 Diogma glabrata
AATGAGACTCTAGCGACCCCTTTGGCAAAAGAACCACGATCACCACGCCCAACCCCACATTCACTCGGGCATTCACATGCTCTCGCCCTTCACACGCTCACACATCCTCAACCACGTACACACACGCACACTCCACGCACACTATCACCCATATCTACATCCATACCCACTTTCATACACATTTGCAACACTCCAACATCATTGGATAAAGTCAAAAATAAAACTTCATGTTATTTATTTTGTTGATGATTTGTAAATTATATAAACTCCATAAAATTTTTCCTCAGTTTCATTATTAATTGATATTTTAAGATTAGTTACGGCATCGTTATTTCGTGAAACTACCATTTTTGCTCTATCATATTTCAGTGATAGATTGTTGGTTTTAACTACGATATCGTGTCGATTATCTTCAATTTGATAAGTTAAATTGGTCACCATATGTATTCCACCATCGTTCACCTCATTTTCTTTCGTTACTACACGGTTACGTTCCATTTTTATTATTTAAATCAGCTTCAGTCACCAACAAATCCATGTCATAGTTTAATTTTGTTAACACTTCCCTGAATTTACAATTAATATTATTATAAAAATAAAGGTGTAATATTTCAGCCAACTGAGTCAGTTTCATTGAATATACTTTAGGAATAGTTTTGTTTTTGTTCTGGGCTATTATTTTGAAAACGTACATTTTTTTGTTGATTTTTAAATTTTTGATTTTTAAAAAATCTGAAATTTTGATATATTGTTGGCATTGACAAAAGGAAAAAAGTTGTTTCTGCTTTTATTTTTTGTGTACTCTGAATCGGAGTTATGCGCGGTTGAATTTTGAGGCTTTTTTACGTAGTTTTTGGTAATGGTGGCAGTGTTTTGTGAATAGGTGCCACAAATTTCATCCGACTTACGTATATTTTTGCAAGTAAAAGGAAAATAATTGAATAATTGAAATAAGTAAGTTTAAAATTAATAACTTTTCTCTTTTCCGCCAGGCGGCGCGTAAAACCTTGGTTTACTTCAAAGCTCATATCTCAAAAAGTAGGCTTTTTTTTTTGTGTTTTTCACAAATTTTAAAGTAAACATATGCAGCTATGAAATTGAGAAATAAAAAGTCAGCAATTCAATATGGAATTTTTCTTACGATTTTTTAAAGTTTGGTATATGAAAAATTCACATGTGTTTTTTTATTAAGTTAATAATCCTGTACTAAATGTGGATCTAATAAATTAAACATTTCATATTTTAACACCTGCAATAAATTTGAACCATTTTCTGTGCGGTTAAATGGTTAAAAGCTTATTAAAAATTAATTTAAGTTCAGTGGTAAAATAAAGGAATTTAAATTATTAAAAGGGTGTGTAAAATGTTTATTCATTTTAAAAAATGTCTATTCAGCCCCTTTTTACTAATTAAAATCTCATTAGAGGCTCATAATTTTAACATTTAAAATTTCTAATGACGCCCACAAACGGTTTTTGACCAAATTATACTTGCATCCAATCAAAATATATTACATTGTACCTACCTAATTTTACCTGATTCTACATATGTCAAAACTATTTCAAGGGTATATATATATTGATTGGATTGCCTTATAATCAATTATATTCCAAAATATTTAGAAGACATAACGTTTAGAGAAGATAATAATAGAAATGCCTTTCAAATTGTGCTGTAACTTGTACGGTCTCAAAAATCATCAGCGGACATCAAAGAATGTGAAACTGGTCACACCAGCTGTTATTCAAAAAGCTGCGACCCTAAATTTTACTTTGCGTGATGACCAGTTTATATGTGAAACATGTCGCACTTATATCTATAAAAATAAGGTAAATTTAATTATTTTATTAAAATGAATAAAAATTCATATGCAACTAATATTTTCTATACAGCAGCTTTCATGTTCGGAAACTATCGATAGTGAAACTATTTCTATAAATCAGGATGTTGAAAATGTTCCAACGAACGAAAATATTCAAATACCTCCAGCATCTTTAGATCCATCACCAGTTTCGTTTGATACTATATCTCCACCAGTTCCTGAACTACTCAATGACATTTTAGAAGATATTAACAATGTTCTTGGAAGGTTAGCCGAATCTCCTATCAAACAAAATCATATTACAACAGGAAGTTATAAAAAAATTGCAAGTGTCACATCGGCAATAAGTCAAAGAATATTTCAAGTAGATTCAGTTAAAGTGTTATCACCAAACGAGGAATGTGAATATACATCATAGCTTATGAACCTTAAAAAAGAGTTTAAAGATGCCAGCTGTAAATCAAAACAAGTGTTTTTGTTGACAACTCTACCACGTAAATTTTGGTACTGGTAGAATTCGCCATGGATCTGTTGGAAACAGTAGGTCCTTACAGTTGGCCTCAAAGCAAACAAGTGCACAGTTTGTCACAAAATATAGTAAAACAAATTCAAACATACTTCTTATCAGAGGAAATTAGTAGAACAATGCCTGGCCTTAAAGATGTTGTTACTATTACAGAAGGATCGACAAAAATTAAGAAATCAAAGCGGTTGGTGTTATGGACCCTCACCGACATCTACGAAATGTTCTTGGAAGAAAACAAAGAACTCAAGGATTCAACTGTTTTTTACCGGATAACACTACACCTGATAAAATAGTTGCCAAAATGTTTTCTTTTTCTGATGATCATAAATATTTCAATTTAAAGGCAAAAAAAAATATATAAATTAATTTTTTAATGTATTTATTTATAATATTGATTAAATTATAATGTTTATAGGAAAAATATGTTTTTAATGTTTTTTTTCTAATGTTAGTGTTGGTGATGTTGAAATTATAACAAAATCTTCGATCATTGGGATCTCCAATTCTTACTCTGAATAAAAACCTGTTTCTCAATCAGAAATACACAAAAAATGGTTCAAATTTATTGCAGGTGTTAAAATATGAAATGTTTAATTTATTAGATCCACATTTAGTACAGGATTATTAACTTAATAAAAAAACACATGTGAATTTTTCATATACCAAACTTTAAAAAATCGTAAGAAAAAATCCATATTGAATTGCTGACTTTTTATTTCTCAATTTCATAGCTGCATATGTTTACTTTAAAATTTGTGAAAAACACAAAAAAAAAAGCCTACTTTTTGAGATATGAGCTTTGAAGTAAACCAAGGTTTTACGCGCCGCCTAGCGGAAAAGAGAAAAGTTATTAATTTTAAACTTACTTATTTCAATTATTCAATTATTTTCCTTTTTACTTGCAAAAATATACGTAAGTCGGATGAAATTTGTGGCACCTATTCACAAAACATTGCCACCATTACCAAAAACTACGTGAAAAAGCCTCAAAGTTCAACCGCGCATAACTCCGATTCAGAGTACACAAAAAATAAAAGCAGAAACAACTTTTTTCCTTTCGTCAATACCAACAAAATATCAAAATTTCAGATTTTTAAAAAACAGTTGTTTTTTTTTCGATGTACGTTTTCAAAATAATAGCCCTCTAATATAAGTAATATATTATTATTTACAAGGAATATACCTGGGATACCTTTAAATCGATTATTCCATAAACTTATTAATGGGGGTAGATAAATTGAAAATTATTATAACAATATCGGTAATAGCTAGAACGGAGGTGTCGTTATGAGAAAACCATTTTGCAAGTTGCATTGCTTTTATTCACTAGGACAAACAAAAGTCATCAATTTAAATATTTTTCGTCAGTGACTTATTATTATCTGGAACCGCCAAATATGAATTGGACTAAACATACCCGAGAAGGTAAGTTATTTCGTCGAACCCAAGAATCTTAATTCCCACACACTTCAGTTGAATTGATAATCCGCCAAAAATAAAATAGAACTAAGAAACTTTCATGGAACAATGAACATACGTATAGAGTCGGTTAACACTATTTAGCATATGACAAATAATACCATTAATTGTACACGGAAATTATAATTACTACAGAATTAATGATTCCCTTATAAGCCGGCTACACGTTGCATAACAAAAATTATTAGGAATTGATCAAGCAATTCCAAAATAGAAAATTTAATCTTTTATAATCATTTTTAATTTAATTTATAGTATCCCAATCCCACCCACATACACCCTATGCATTCACACACAAGTACAGACACTCACGCTCACATTCATTCAAACACACCCTTCCACACATAGATGTCAAAAAGGAAAGAAAAAAATCTACTCACCACATAATTATTCCAGCCCCTCTTCTCCGTCCCACGCCTGGCTCCTTCAAAGTTTAGCCAATCATGATCGCTTGGACTAATGGTGGTTTGACTACACGTTCAATCGGTACAGCCGCTCCAGCGATTATCAATGATCGTACCCAGGATCGATAAATCAGCATGTAAGTACAGCTGACTATAGCTGATGTATAAAATCAACGATACTGAGGTATAAAATTTTCAGATAAATGTGATGGTTGTTCTGGATCAATGTCTTATTCGCGTCATCGCCGGAAGAACAAAAGCCGCCATATGCAGCATAAAAATAACGAGACACCCTTTTTTGTAGAGATAATGGTATCGACAGAGATTTCCGGAATGACAATCAGACTATTCAACAAAATCCACTTTAAATCCACTAACCAACAGTCATCTAAACCACAGTTTAATAAGTATGCTTAATTGACTTTTAATTTTAATTGATATTATACCGGGTCCACTATAATCAAATAACGAGAAGAGATTTCTCTATATCAAAATACTAGATTCAGTTCTAACATGCTTTTTATTAAATAGAATTTGGCTTTTATTCGGTATATACTTAAATCACTAATTGAATCTTTTCACAAAACAACTGTTATCATATCAAGTGAAATGAATTACATACTAACAAATATGCTCGTAAGCCTAATAGATTTAAATCAACTATTAATAAATTTTTGGCTTTAATTTGTAAATTTTAACTAAGGACAACACACGGTTTATCACTAACATATAATATTTTTTTTTTGATATTATAATCACTGGTTTGTATCACCATTACTTATTAATTTCATATTAATTAAACTATCATATTTTAAAAAAAAGCTGACATTTTGATTTTTCTTTCACAAAACAAAAACACTAAACATGTGAACATATGATCTTGACACACTGTCAACAACAAACAAATTAATTCCATGAGAATTAATAGACTAAGAGCGCTTTCATGTTTGTTTTAAGAACGTCACAAACATATATAAGTTTTTTTTGTTTTTTTAAATTGATCTAAATAATTTGAAACTAACACGGCACAAAACATATAAATTTGTTTTAAATTTCACTAGTACAATTGAAACTAATAAAATAAAATGCGTCAATTGACTAGTTATTTTAAATTAATTAAGAATTTAACTACTTAAACCGAACTTAAATTCTAATGGAACAAACGTGAATTCCAAAATAGATTACACAAGTTGGATATTCACGAGAAATTTTCAAGACATAAGAGACCACCATACGAAAGATCGGCGCTTTTATAGCAAGAAAAATGCAAACATTTTTTTATGACATCTCGAATTAATGTTTTGACAATCGAAACCAATCACAAACAGAGACGATTTTGGTGCAATGATTTTGGGACATATATTGACCAATGTATTGGCTAAGTAATTCGTACAATCCCCGGGTCCTAAAATTGGAAACTACAATAGAATTATTTATGTTTTATTATTTTGTTTTTCCTCAATTTACCCCGTTTAATTGAATATAATTTTTATTAATAAATCTATATATTTCGGGCTAGGCCCATCTTCAGGATTATTAATAAAAATAATAAAAATTATATCACAATAAGAAAAATAACATTTTGACATAAATTATATAAACAAAAAACGATATACAATTAAAATAAATAAATCCGGCTAAACAAGTTTATAATAAAATAGAATTATTCGTATCATTCCTGGGTATTACAATGGGAATCCACAATAGAATTTATTGAAGAACAACGTTTGCAAGAGTAAATTACCGGTGACCACATCGCTAACATACTTCTAGGACATAGCCCAACCGTTGTAGGACAATTTTCTCACGATTAACGAACCCAAACTGATAAACGCGATAATTCTGTCGATTATTTTCTTTCAGGATACCGGGTACTAAAATTGGAGTGCGGTTATGTATAGAAACATGAAATATCACCCGGTTGTCGTACATCTACAGGGGAGTAGCGAAACTAATGAATTCAGGTTGAAGTCACGAATTTACATTTAGACTGCGTTCCAATGGTTGCCAAATCGTACCAAACGTACTAAATCAATTAAGACAACTATTTTAATTGACCAAATCTATATTTGATTTCTAAATAATCTGTAAGAAACTCCTACGTTAAACAATATCAGACAACTTGATCGTACCAATTATAATTGAAATTCGGTAATTTTATAAAACCAAATCTAGACATAGCAGTTAATTGGAACCCAGCATTATTAGGGTATCTGATAATAGGTGTGTTCGATTTGACTGAAACAACTGAAAAAACAACAACAATTGCATCTAATTTTTCAGTTGCTTCAGTTGTTTCAGTCAAATCGAACACGGCTAATGACGTATTACAACTAATATTAAAATTTGGGGCGATATTCTAAAACCGGTTTTTCGGTTTTACCTATTAAAAAAAGCCGGTTTCCGGTTTCAACCCGGGTTTTTTTTAAACAAAATATATTAATTTGTACAAAATGTTTACCAGAGTTTACAATAATTTAAACAAAATTTAAGTTTATTTTGCGTTTATTTCAAATGCAAAATATGGAGGGGCTGAAATCTCACAGCTCTGAGATATCAAGACTTCGGTCTGGGTTAAGGATTTTGATATAGTTTTCGGCAAAAAACTTTTATGAGGACATGGTTTTTAGTTTTGGGCAGCGATGTACATCAAACATAACTCTTTGTTGAAGTACAAGTTTTTTATCTCTGTTTAAAAATTTATTACAAAACTAACACGAAACATCAATACGTTGCTGGATAATTATAACCAAAATTCCAAAAATATTGTTAAATTAAATAAAATCAAACTTTTTCAAAATTCCAAAAATATTCCAAAAATTAGAATAAAATCAAATATTTAAATATTTAAATATAATATAACCAATAATAAAACATAACCAATAATATTTCAAAAATTCTTAAAAATTGAAACTTTTTCCAAAATTCTAAACATACTGCAAAAATTATTACAAAATCAAAAATTCAAACTTTTTTCAAAATTCCAAAAATTATAATAATATCAAAAATTAAAAATTTTTCAAAATTCTAAAAATATTTCAAAAATTCTTACAAAATCAAAAATTAAAACTTTTGCCGAAATTCTAAAAATATTGCAAAAATTATTACAAAATCAAAAATACAAAATATTTCAAAAACTACAACAAATTCGAAAATTTCCATGTCCAATTTCATTTTAAATTACATTTACGTCATAAAAACAGCTACATTTTTTTTTTCCAAAAAATTGACTAAAAAATAAATGAAATCATTTTTTGACAAACTTGACATTATTTTTTGACAAACTTATAATGCCATAATTCTCTATAATAATAATAAAATATCATGTCATACGAACTATTAATTTTATTTTTTTCTAAAAAAATTGGGTAAAAAATAAATAAAAACCTTTCTTTTGACACACTTGACAACATTTTTTGACAAACTTATAATGCCATAATTCTCAATAATAATAATAAAATTTCATTTCAAACAAACAATTTATTTTTCTTCCAAAAAATTAGGTAAAAAACTAAATAAAAATCTTTTGACACACTTGACAACATTTTGTTGACAAACTTATAATGCCATAATTCTCTATAATAATAATAAAATTTCATTTCAAACAAACAATTTTATTTCCAAAAAATTGGGTACAAAAAAAATAAAAATCTTTCTTTTGACACACTTGACAACACTTTTTTGACAAACTTATAATGCCATAATTCTCAATAATAATAATAAAACTTCATTTCAATTGTTTGTTAACAATTAATTTTATATTTTTTCCAAAAAATTAGGTAAAAAAATAAATAAAAATCTTTCTTTTGACACACTTGACAACATTTTTTTGACAACCTTATAATGCAATAATCTAGTTTTTGATCTCACATACCAATCCCGACCATCAAGATTTCTCCAAATTCAATGTTCCTACTCGTAATCACTTAAAATGAACGTTTTTTAAGATATGCAAATTTCCTTGTTTTGACACACTTAATGATTTTTTTGACACACTTCCGGTACAGTTATCGAACACAGCGTCCTTTCGGACCTGTCCCTTGAGTATACCTATTTTTAATTTTTTGAAATCCCTCCAGTGGTTTTCCCTGCAGTGTAGGTAATGACGGCCGGCCGACAGACAGACATACATTTTTTTTTTGCTTTTTTAGAATCAGGAGGTCCTAAAACGTCGAGAAATGTCAAAAAAAGTGGGGGTAAGAATTTCACTTTGAGCTCATGAATGTAATACTTAGGTCTTTCAGTCCGAAGTAATAATAAATAATTCAGTCAAAAATAAAATAATAAAACACAAATATTTTTATAAGAAACAAACAGCTAGACGTGATCGAATTTTTGTGCATAAATTCCTGGCGCCGAAAAGGCTCTTTCTGCTTCCATGCTTGTCGGTGGAATCGACAAAAGAAAATTGTACACTTTCTCGAGTTCTTCCGGGCTTCTGATCCCATTAGATTCGAACTGGGTCAACTCACGACGAACCTTCATGTTTAGACTAATATCATTTTTGTCTTTTGTCTGTGGTTGAACACTTAATTGATTGTCGATAGCTTTAACATAGCACTTGGTATTTGTTATGTAGATAATGCAGTAAGCTAGATAAATCAGTTCGTCTTTCTTTAATGTGGCATTTTAGCTCCATTTTCATATCAATTGTCAGTTGGCCACTATGTTAGTCTAAATGTGACAGCATAAAGTTGAAGATCGCGTCGGCAGTCGGAAGACATCTTGCCGGCAAAGTGACTCGACTCCCAATTTCATTGGTAATAGAACAGCAATAGTTAATAAATACAGTTAATTAACTCTTACAGTTAAGATAGTTAATTAGCTAAAATATAGTTAATTAGCTAAAATTGTTAATAAATACAGTTAAATTAGTTAATAGATACAGCAATACGTAATAAATGAAAAAGAAAGGATAATTTTAATCATTGAATGACGAACTGATGAACACTGACTTTGAGAGGAAAATACTTGTTTATTTTTTAAACTATTTCACCTGTGTGTGAGTGATATATATGCATTTATTTTTAAAATAATATGCTCGTTCGTATTCGTATGTAATAAAATATTAATAAAAAAGTGTCTACAATCAAACCCAACACTAATATAAACGACCAAGTGGCACAATTGTTAAAGCTTTGGCGCCTAGATCGGATGGTACCAAAATAGGTAATCTTTTATATCTAGGAGTATCTACGCATAAAAAAATGACTCTGTCTTGTTAATATGTCGTCGATATAATCCATGAAGTCACATATACATAAAGAAACAATGATGTAGGTATCCCTACATTCTACCAAATTCGACAGACTTTCCTTTGTTTCATTGAATTTGCCAAAGAAGAAAATTAGTACCTTCTCGTCACCCTTTTTATATATTTTTATAACAATACTTGCAAAATTGAAGAAAACGTTCACAAAAATTATTTATTTTTTACGTTGGAAAGCATCAATTTTGAAGCAAAAATTAAATCTGTGAGTTTTTGAAAGAAAATATTTATTTCAATTTAGAAGTGAGAAAGATATTTTATTATTTTCACTCCTTCATTTGGGAGTTTTGATTATTTCTTAAGCTACTCGCCCTGAAAGAAAGTTGGTTAGAATAGAGTTCTTCCACCAGCCCAGAAGGCCTCATAGTAATATCTCGATTATGGTGTGCCTGTTTTGTTTTTCGGTTCTTCTATGATCCTTTTGTTATTAGTTCTATGCATTATGTTAAACTTTTATTACTAGATCAACAGATCGTTTAGCTGCTCTTACGTTTATTTTACTGTTTAAATTTTCAAATAAAACTAGATATCTAGATTCAGTTGCTCGGAAAATTTTCTTAGTAGATAACAAAGCTTTTAAAGTTCTTCAGAACAATACAATTCATTTTAAAAATATACCTTCTATAAATACTTGCTAATTTAAAACTAATATCAAAAATTTATTTAACTGCTTCAAGTTACTAAAAATTCTAAAACAACACAAACTTTTCCTTCTATGAAAGCAAATAGATGTTATCATAAAAGCATAATAATATATGTGTATTAATAATAGAAAGTATTTAAAATTCAAAGCCCATAGAAACATGTACATCAAAATTTTAAGTTTTTCATTTCTCATCCCACTAATTCAATCTAAGACTTGGTATAATCTAGTTAAATTATATATGAACATGTATCCACATATATGTATTCTTTATTACATTATCATTTTCTCTATGTAATAGAAAATTTAATTTCAACCAACAATCTTAAATAACCAGCCAACCATCCATCCATCCAACCTCTACCTTCCTACCTACCTACCTACCCTCTCGTTTAAATCTCCACTCAATTTATGTTTTATATAGAAATTTTGAGATAGCGAACTAACGAGCTAACTATCTATACACACACGTATGAATTTTATCATAATTATTATTGTTCAAACTTATACATTTAAAAAAAATTAAAAATTTTCTAAAATTTTCTAAATTTTCTACAAAATAGAATAAACAAAATTATATTTGGATATACAAATACGCATTCATTAAGATCTCCACCTCTTTGATACAATGAGAAGAAAAAGGACTTTCAAAGCTGAAATTGACAAATTTTTTGTGGTTTGAG
This sequence comes from Diogma glabrata, assembly GCA_963693315.1. Classification (NCBI taxonomy): domain Eukaryota; kingdom Metazoa; phylum Arthropoda; class Insecta; order Diptera; family Cylindrotomidae; genus Diogma; species Diogma glabrata. Next base: position 180,485,228 of record OY856187.1, read on the forward strand.
AATGTAAAGAGAGTTTTTGAAATTTGGAATGTATATGCTCACAAATTAGATTAAAAGAAAGTGTTATATTTTTAATGGTTCATGTTTTTTTGTGATGAGTTATGGAACAGATGGTCAGATGTACGAGAAACGGTTTTAACAGTTTGATCACCAGGAATTTCCAATTTCCAAAGCTTTGTGAAATTATTTTCGTTTGTTAATATTCCTTTCAGCAATTTTCAATCTGGGTTTGAATGCTGTTCGTAAAATCGTTTATGGATAAAATTTGCTATTAACATCTAAAACAGATATTCACCCCTTTTAACTCATTATTTATTCGAGAATATTGTTCTACAAGCTCTTTATTGCATAAGTCCAAAGTAGTGTTAGTTTCTATAGTTTTTGGAAAAACTTTTCAATAGTTTGTCGTATATACGTTTGTATTTTGTTGTTGTAACAATTAATATTTGATTTATTTTGGAGAATTTTATTTGTTTTTCATGAGAAAGAGGGTAAGATGAAAATATTCGCCAAACCATAAGATTTTTGAAAGTTTAATGTTTGATTTTGAGGTTGGATTGCAAGATTTGGATTACATAAATTACTGTATTTATAAATGTGCATCTAACGCTTATTAAATAATAAAGAAATTTCGTAAACAAATATTTTGTTTTGATTTGAACTTCCCCTGGTTAAAATTAATTTACAAAATTTGATCTTTGAATTTGAATTTTTCTCTTTCCAGAAATTTTGGATGGTTAACATATGTAACAATTATAAATTCTTCTGGATAAAAGTTTACAACGAGTTGCTGATGAATACAGATACCTAAAATAAATGCATTTGCGAACTTTTAGAAAGTAGTTTTGGGTTGCCGAGGAATTCCATGTATCGAACGCTGCTTCAAGCGTTTTTTTTGCATACCCTACTGAACATTTTTGTTATTTGAAAAAACATTGGACATTTGACGCCACATAAAATCTAGGGCTGCCGAGTAGCAAACGACTTCCACTGTATTTCAGTTCTATCTTTAAAAAATTCTGAATTTTACTTTTTTTCTTTTTTATGGCAGTATACTAAAGCAATTTTGATAAAACCTTAATGCCAACTAATTGAGTTTATATGAAGATTGAAAATTTGCATTTTCGACCAAATTGTAGGGATCTCTTTAATAATGGTTCATTTAGATTTTATCTAAAGACGAAGTAAAATATATTGATATAAACAATAATTATTTATAAATTAAAACACACAATTAGCGTTGCTTCCCAACGATAGTCGATACTGGGTCTGCGTGCTTTTGCACTCCACTTGTTTTTTTACACCTGTTATGGAACGTCATGCACAAAATGATCTATGCAAATAAACGATCTAGGTGTGGGACGTGTAACGGAAAATAATTAGCATTAAAGTAAACCGAAATATTTTAACTGTAATAAGAGTTAACTTGAAGTATAACAATACTAAATGGAACACTTTTATAAAAAATTTATGTAAACTAATATAATATTATGAAAAATGCAGGTGTCCGTTCCGATACAAAGCTAAACTTGAATTTTATATCTCAATGAAGTTTTACATATCGATTCGATTTTAAGCGGTTTCCACCCATCTCCGTCGTTGTAATTAGGTTTTCTCATTACAGTCCGAATAAATCAATACACACGTGTACAAACAAAAAAATGAAGCCGTCATAGAAAAATTATTCAAATAAGCAGCCTCATACTATCATACCAAAACAAAGGCTCCTACAAAATTCAACCAATTATTAATATTGCGAAAATATTTCAGTCAAAACAATACAAAACAGATCGTCTTATTGATGATCTCAACATCAACGCACTTGCGCATAATTAAATTACTTTATTTTGGTTTTAGTTTAGACGTTGGTGCAAAAGTAATTAAAAAAAAGTCAGGCAAGTGCGAATATAATTCGCTCGCTGAGGGTTCCGTGTATATAATATTTGAGAAAAAAACAGTTTTTGTTAGTATAGTTTCACGTTTATTTGAAATTATAACTAGTAAAAAAATTGTAGTATCGATTTAGCAAAATCCCTACACCAGTGAATTTTTTAAAATCTTTTCTTTTGTAATGTTCGTAAATAGGACAAACAAAAATTTTACATTTTTTAAAATAAGTCGGAAACTGTGCTTCCAAAAAATAGAAAAAAACTGTTTTGCACTACAAAAAAAATTACCTTTCATATGACAACATGCCATGATCAAAAATAATTTTTTTTCAAAATTTCTACTTAAAAATGTCGTAGATGTGCTCAGGTTACTTTGCTCATCACGGTTAATAAAGTGTTTCTTTGGACCTGTCAAGAGAAACAGAAATGAAAATGGTGGCACGAGTTTTAGAATCACATATCTAATTTATTTAAATTTTACTCTGGGTTCGGAGTGTTCGAAATCACTACTAACAGAAAGCCACCTATAGAATATTTTAAAAGTTGTCTCAACTAAATTTGTAAAAATACAATCAAAAATTAGATTTCGTGCATTGGTGTTTGCATCACCAGATTCCGTGAATTTGAAATGCCGATTAATAATCTGCCAGCGCATTATCGTTATATCTGCATTGCAGTAGCATAAAACTAGAAAACTATTTAGTTTGCGTTTAGCAATACAGGGACGAATCTTACCTAACATCAACTTATAGCTTAAAATCATAATTCCAGGTACCTGATCACTAGAAAACCATATTTTTTTTTATCGAAACAACCTATATTATTTTGAGCAAAAGATCATTCAACTCCGTCTTTTAATTCAACTCCGTGTTCAAACTGGCAGGCTCTACATGGGGTGCTACTCCAGCTACCCTCCGAACAACTGCTCTAAGTCTGGTTTACTCAGTGGCTGAGTATGGCGCACCAGTCTGGTTGAATAGCACACATACTCAAAAAGTTGACTGTCAGCTGCATGCCACGATGCGTACTATAAGTGGTACTATCAGATCCACTCCTTTACCTTGGCTCCCTGTGTTAAGCAATATCGCTCCACCTGCACTCAATCGCTCGCATGCTCTCATGCGTGAACATAAAAAGGTAAGCAACAACATCACGTTACCCTTGCACGAATATTACGGTGACCACACTCGTTGTCGATTGAAGTCAAGAAAGCCTCCACATAAAACTGCTAGCAACCTGCTGGCAACTGATTTTAATATCTTGGATGCCTGGGACACCTCCTGGCAACATTAGAACACAACTGGCCTTTCTATTACTAACCCGACTTCTACCCAACCTGGTTTCGATTTGCCTCGTCATACCTGGACCACATTAAACCGTATAAGAACGAATCATGGACGTTGTGCTGATTCTTTCTACAAGTGGGGCATTTCAGAGTCCCCTGAGTGTGACTGCGGCGCTCCACAACAAACCATAAAACACATTGCAACTGTGTGTCCAATTCGACGTTACAATGACAACATCGCAGACATCCATTTCGCAACTCCCGATGTAGTAGCATGGATAGACTCGCTCGATGTAAACATCTAATGTTCAAATGTACTGCCCAGAGGCGTAGCTAGGGGGGGGCGGGGGGCGGTCCGCCCCGGGTGTCACCCGTTTTGGGGTGACACCCGATCGTAAAAAACTTAAACAAACCATCACAATGTTTTCAACGATAAATCACTTCGAAACCGTTTTGGGGTGACACCCGAACGTAAACAACTTAAACAAACCATCACAATGTTTTCAATGATAAATCACTTCGAAACCGTTTTGGGGTAACACCCGAACGTAAAAAACATAAACAAACCATCACAATGTTTTCAACGATAAATCACTTCGAAACCGTTTTGGGGTGACACCCGAACGTAAACAACTTAAACAAACCATCACAATGTTTTCAATGATAAATCACTTCGAAATCGTTTTGGGGTGACACCCGAACGTAAAAAACTTAAACAAACCATCACAATGTTTTCAACGATAAATCACTTCGAAACCGTTTTGGGGTGACACCCGAACGTAAACAACTTAAACAAACCATCACAATGTTTTCAATGATAAATCACTTCGAAACCGTTTTGGGGTGACACCCGAACGTAAAAAACATAAACAAACCATCACAATGTTTTCAACGATAGATCACTTCGAAACCGTTTTGGGGTGACACCCGAACGTAAAAAACTTAAACAAACCATCACATGTTTTCAACGATAAATCACTTCGAAACTGTTTTGGGGTGACACCCGAACGTAAAAAACTTAAACAAACCATCACATGTTTTCAACGATAAATCACTTAGAAACCATTTTAACCAGGTTATCCATATAATTTTAATTTATAAACTGTGATAGCTTATAAATGTGTCCTATAAATGTGTTATTGGTTCAAAAAGAATCTATTCTACTTTTTAAAATTTTTGAGTTATTACGTGAAATAAAATTTTAACAATATTAATCGAATCAACATGTTGAGCATTGAATCCCATCACCACAATTACTCAATAGCTTTGAATATTCCTATAGATACCATATTGACCGTTTTTTACGATATATTATTTAGTATGCAAGCATGATTATTTAATGACCAGGTCTGAAAACACATATGCTGAATAATATATAGGAAAAGTGGTTTACGTCGATAATGTGGCACCCTTTGTCGATAGGGTGGCACCCTTGAGTTACAATGTCTCTATTCCAAAATTATTTCTAAAATATCCGCTTAACCTTACTACCTAATATATGTTTTACATTTCAAACAAATTAATTGCAAACACCTAAGGAAACTAAGAAACAATCAAATTACCGTGTTTGTAAATGATCTCAAAATAATTTTTTTTCCTTTATCTTGAAACTCAAAGAATAAATTGAAATATATCGTTTTTCAATGGACACAAAAATAATTACTGTGGAATAAAATGGCAGTTATGCAATTACTGCAGTTTTGCAAATTTTTGTAGGTTGATACATACTCATACTGTTTGTTTTCAGTTTTATATATTTATATATTTGAATTAAATGAAAGTTTATCATTTAAAAGTACATTTTGTTGGGTTTTAAATACCTTGGAAATTTCAAACTCATCAAGTGATTCTTTTAAAGATCCTTGGCTACATAAATGTAAAACCTTCAATTTTTTTTTAAAAGTGGTGTAGCTATTGTTATTAACTATGTAAATGGTTTGCAAAAATAAACTTTAAATTTTGTTTATTTTTCTTCTTAGGCAGGTATTCCTTAAATCAGTCTTTAAAACATTTTCCGGTTTTCCCGATGTAAAATTTTTCACAAAAATCACATTCAATTTTGTAAATTATTGAGCATGATTCTAATTGGATATTTAATTTTGGTTTCAATTCTTTATATAAAATATCTTTAAGGATTTCATACTTATATTTTTTTAAATAGTTCCTTATAATATTAGGCTATGATTTGTATATTCCATTTTATCAAATATTATTTAATATAAGTTGTTACAAGGAAATTTAAATAAATTAATTTTCTTGCGGTGTATTTAGTCGTTAACACAGTGTACTTATTATGAACTATGTACCTATTATGTATCCTACAAATATATTTAGAATTAATGCTTTGCTGATACCTATACTATAATTAAAAATATTTTTTTAGATTTCATTTAGCAAATATCCCAAAAAATAAATATGCCACGAGGAGTTCATAATTTTTAAAGAAAAAGTTGGTTCCAGCAGAGAAAGACCAAATCTATAAATATGTTACAAAACCCGATGATATCCAAGGTTCATCAAAAGAAACTGATTATCACGTTGATGCAACGAATGTTTCAGAGAATATTGGCTCATCTTCGGAAAGTAACAGAAACAATACAGAATTAATAATGATAACCTATGATGACGAATTAGAAAGGAATAATGAAAATGACAGTGATAATGCCGCTAATGCTTCTACTATCGAAGACAATATTTGCATGGGTGAATCACTTCAGGACTTAAGAGATGTATCACATTGGAATATACTCGTCTTTGGTAATGTTCGCATTGAAATCATAAAAAAAGAAAGTGAACATTTTAAAATAGAGAAGGGTCGTTTGTTACTGTATCTAGACACGGGTTAGACATAAAAGGTGATGTTCGCCATCTTTCTAAAGAATGGTTTTATAAAATGATGAATAATGGTGAAAAAAGTCTACGGCCATGGATTGTTTATTCTCCTGTAAATAATAACTTGCGTCCTGTATTGCTTCTGTTGTCGTGTATTTGCTGTCACCAATAATAATAATACAAAATCAACATTTACTACTGGATATCAGAAGCGGTGGAAACTAAATCCCAAAGTGGCCGAGCATGAAACTTCAAATGAACATCTGGAGAATTTTGAAAAGTGGAAAACTTTGGAAATGAGGTTAAAAATTCATAAAACGATACGAGACGCAGCCTTGCAATTAATATACAATAAAAAACAGAAGTGGAAACATCTTTCATCAAGATTATTGGATAAAACTTTGTTTTTATCTAAACAAAACCCAGCATTTCATGGACATGATGAAGGACAAAGTTCTTCAAATAAAGGCAATTTCTTAGAACTAACCAAACTATTGTCAAAGTATGATGTAGTGTTAAAAGAACACATTTTGAATTTGGAGCATGGTAAATCACCAAAAGTATCATATTTGTCACCAGATATACAAAATGAGTTCATAAATGTTTTAGCGATCCACGTAAAGTTTAAGCTTGTCATCGAAATTAAATCGGTTAAATATTTTGGAATTATGTTTGATAGCACACCTGACATTTCACATATTGATCAAATGTCAGAAGTGATTCGTTATGTGAAAATTGATGGTAGTAAAGTGGAAATCAAGGAAGTATTCCTTGGATTTTTTCCTTTACGTGGAAAAAAGCCGCTGATTTAAGCGATGAAATTCTTACACTGAAAAAAAAATTAAAGTAATGATAACCTCATCTCGAAGATGGCAGTTTATTATTCATGCAAAGAAAAGATATTTACAAACAATTTCACCGTGATTGGGACAACTACTCAGTACTCAGTAACATTTTCCTGATAACAGAATGAGGTGTAATTAAAATATAAAGTGCTATCCAATATAACAGTAGTTGAATAAAGTTAATAACTATTTCCATGAAAACATATTTCTTTGGCCTTATATCATGAATTTTTCATTTTAAAATTTAAGTATTTGAGATTAATTGAACTATATTTTATTTTCACATAAATATTTCATCTGATTGTCTCAACTGCATCGGCTTATCATTGTACGGTTGTTGAATCAATCTCGTATTTCAATTCGCCATATCTGCCCGCACGGTGAGGTTGAGACAACTGCATTTCGATTGGAAATAGGACATGTTTTTTTCCGTGTAAAAATCTTGAAAATGATGGTATAGATGTTATGAATTGTCGCTCCCAAAGGTTATGATAATGCAGCTGTTATGAGTAGTATACATGGAGAAGTGCAAGCTATTATTAAAGCAAAAAATAACAAAGCAATTTTTGTGGGCTGCAAAGATCATTCAATTAATTTATACGACCAACACTCGTCAGTGGAAGCCATTTTTAGATGTTTTTCTAGCCGACTAGCCGCTGGGAAGTACTTGCTAAACACAACAAAGCAACTGTTAAAATACTCTTAACAGCGCATTGGAGTGCTCATTATGCTGCAGTAAAAGTATTGGCCGAAAACTTTGATGGGATTGTGGCTGAAATTGAGAAGTTAAGTGATCAACAAGAAAATGTAGACACTAGTGGCGCTGCACAAAACCTTATCAATGCAGCATGTGATTTTTCGTTTCTTTGCTATCTTTTGTTTTGGAATGATATTCTAAGAGAAATAATATCTGTGCTCAGATTGGATTGCAAAGCACGGGCTTGAATATTGATCAATTAGCTACAAAAATAGAGTCAATTCATAACGAAGTCTCATTGTAAAAGAGGCAATAGATCTTGCTGCGAAAAAATCGGAGGACTATGACATTCCAATGGAAAGCCGAATTCGTCATAAAAACGCAAAAAACGAACGGGTGGTGAGTTTGCACCTGATGTTGGACTGACACTGAGAGCTCAACTTAAAAAGGACATGTTGGAATGTCTTGACCGATTCAGTGTTGAACTCCGAACTAAACTGAAGTCAGTTCAAGATTTAGCTTCATTGTTCGAGGTTGTGCAGACAAACACTTAGCTTTTGGCGAACAGTGAAGAGTTAAAATTATCGGTATCAAAATTTACTGGTTTTTATGATGCGGTATTGGCAACAGAACTCCTCATAGAGATACAAAGGGTGAGGAGGGATTTAAAAGCGGCCAATGTTACAGTTTCTAACTGGGTGTACCTAGACTTTTTGAAATTCATCGTAGAATGGGATTTTTTAGAATTTCTTCCGAATCTTACGGTCGCACTAAAGTTATTTATGACTATTTGCGTATTAGTGGCTTCGTGTGAGAGAAGTTTCAGCAAATTAAAATTAGTTAAAAATTACTTGCGGTCTTATAATAATAATGCTCATTTGTATTAATTAAAAAAAATTATAAATTACGTTTATCGGCTTTTTATTATTATTGACAGTTTTTATTTTTGGGGTGACACCACAATATCCGCCCCGGGTGCCACCCATGCTAGCTACGCCACTGGTACTACCCAATGTTCAAATATTTTACTTTTTAATTTTTACTTAAAAGACGCGCAATCAAATCGATTGTAAGTTCATTCATTTAATGTGTATCCATGTTTTGTTTTAGGTAGATTTCATAGAAGAGTCTACCTATTTTTAAGTTTAATTTTTAATGTGTCACAAAAAAAACCATACGCTAAATAAAACTCCGTGTTTTGTTGTCCGAAAATAACTTAAATTTTTGTGTTAAGCTCCAGGCATGAAGAGAATATTAAAATAACAGATTAATCATAAAATAAATCGACGATTATAAGCGTGAATTGTAACTATCTGAATGTGAGTGCATTACCATTACAACGTTTACATAGACTATAACAAATTGTTGTAATAACCTAATAGACAATGTTTGTGTCAATTAAAAAGCAAAATGGGCTGTATAAAAGCTTACTAAACAAATTTGAATGTGTCTTAAATAGCCTCTAAGAACATCAATGATCAAAACATTACAATTAAAATTTCACTTGCATTAGAAGAAAGTAACAAATAATTTTCATTAAATCTATCTCACAATTTACAATGTCTAAAAATTGAGTTGAAAAAAAATTTAACCATCATAATCATCGCCATCATCATCATCAGTTTTTTACATTATTTTCTAAATAAAAAAAATTCGTGTCCATAATACCATTTCCCATAATTTTCTTTTTTTTTTTCTTGTCCACATTCACACAGAATAAAATACAAATACAACTACTAAACATGATGTACACATAAATATTTTTTTTGTTTTACAAAGAGAAAATTTGTTTTCCCTTTTGCTGTACAACAATTTTCTATTGCTGAATTTTTTTTGGTAACAGTTTTCTTTCCTTACTACATAATAATTCTGTAGTCCCCTTCAATCGTCACTTTAGTCAAATCTACCGATTCCATTAGCAAGTAAAATCTACAATCCTTGCGATACATAACAAATGTGTAGAATAAGCTTTGGACCAAACTAGACACAAAATAAACCGCCCGTTTCACCCACTATTAGAAATCATTGCTTATGGGTGAGGTAGTAGGACCCCACGAATTTTATTTTAATAATTTCACTCTGTTCTATGTTTTTGTTATTTTTTTTAGTTTACAATTTTACAGCGAAAGGGTGACACGCATAATTTACTCTTGACGGTCTCTTCGTCCGTTGGTTTTTTTAAGAATAATAAGAACAAGTATATACGAAAAATTAAGGAAGGATTGAAAAGGGAAAGAATAAAAGGAAGAAAAATAAAATTCTAGCAAAACATGAGTTGGGCGAAATTTCTTCATTTTAGAGTGGGTGGTTGGTCTGATTATATGTATATATAAGCAAAAGAAAAGTGAAATTTTAGAGAATGAAAAAAGTTTTTTTTGGTTTGATTAGAGATGGAACTAAGAGGACAAGAAAATATTTTTTTTTGTATAAAATGAAAAGGGTTTGAGTATATTTCTTTACTTTTCTATTAAAGGGTGGATGATTTGGTAGGATGGTTGGTGAATTGGTTAAATTTTATTCTTTTATAGTTGTGTTTGTATATAAAAATATAGAAATATACTTTCAAGCATATATATGTAGATAAAAAAGCGAAAGGGGTTTTTCATTTATTTTATTTTACTTTCTTTTTTCATAGCTTTAAAATTGCAAAAAAAAAGAATTAAAAAGAAAGCATGAGAAGATGAAGCAGCTGGCAAGATGAAATGCGACGTGAAGAGAGAATTATTATTTGGACGTTGGTGGAATTAAACTTTTGTTTTCTTTTGGAGTGAGATATTGAACAGAGTTTTGTTATTTTTATTATTCTAAAATATATTGTATAAGGAAGATGAAAACTAAGGAAAAGAAGAAGAAAACTTAGTTTTTATGGAAAACTATGTATTCATATCATGAAAATATATGATGAAAATTTAAATTATTTTATATGTGTACAAAGCTATAATATGAATGGATATACGCTCAAAGGTATTATGTGTTGTTTTATGTTAATTTGATAAAATATTTTTCATTTAAAATATGCGACTTTAGAATGACCTTTGTAAGTTTTTCATTATAATGTTTGAGTACGTATGTAACTGTTTATGAATTTTAATGGAAAATGCTTGTTGAAGGATTTATATTTTTTATTTTAAAGGGAACTATTTTCGTTATCACATATTCACAGAGTTATTGATTATTAATTAATTATTTGATATTATTTATATAATATTTTTCAATCGGTATTTATATTTTTTATCCCTTTAGAGATTAAAAAAGCCTAAAGATGTTAGTAGAGGAGATTAGTTATTATTATTTGTACAGCTTATGACTGATATTCAAGACGATCAACATGAAGTGATGTAAATACAATTCAACTGCGCCACACTAAATTTATCGTCATTTAAAGGTTGGCGTTATTTAATCTTTGTAATATTCTATGTTTCAACTATTCTTTAAAATCATATGACAGAAATTGTAACTTTGGCCACATTTTGTTTTAGTAATACACATAGATAGCCACCTAGCTTATTTTTTGCTTTTTCAGACTCCTGATGACCCAAAAGGTTAAGAGATGTATAGAAATGAGGGTAACATTTCGGAAATTGTATCATGAATCCAAGTCTTCGATCTTTCCAGACCGAAATAAATTGTTATTTTAGCGTAAAAAAATACATCTTGTAATATGCAATTGCTACTTTTTGTTTTTTCAGTTTACTTTAAGCGTTCTATAAAAAATAATTAAAAACTAACTTTTCTTCAATCATCACGAAATAAAATATAATTTTTCTTCCAAAATCACACTCAATACCAATTAAATCAAAACACCTGTAACAATTCATAATCTATCAATTTAAGAAATCTTAAAGATTTTTATTATTTAAAATTGATCAAAAACAAAGAATAATGTATTCATCTTTAACTTTTTTAAATAATTTCATAAGTAACACAAAATTCAAACACGAATTATTAATAAATTTTCTTCATGAATCTAAAAAATGATTTTCCTGTTAAATTTTCCTTTTTTTAAAGATTATAATTTGAAAGAAATACCAGTGGTATCTTAACACTTTAAAATAAAAGTAATTTTGAGAAGATAAAACTTAAGCCACCACACTTGTATTTTAATAATTTAGTTACTTACACTTTTATTGTTGGTTTTCATCCTACTATTTTCTATTTTTATCGTTTTATTTTTCCGTACGATCAGTCAATAAAAAAAAGTAAAACTGAACTGAAGGAGTGAAGGAGAAACCAAAAAACGTGGGATAAACTCGAAACTTACATAATAATTTTTTTTTATTGAAGCACTACGGCTTTTGCAATAACGTGCTGCAGGATATATGGGTAGTTCTACACACGAAGGAAGAAAATGGAGCTAATTACGGCACGACATGTTTTTTGCGTATAAGTTCTGGCAACTAGTTTTAGTTAAACTTGATGACGTTCTTTCAACGTTTCTGAATGTGGCCAGTCAAAAAAAAAAAAAAAAAAAAAAAAATAAAAAAAAAAACAAAAAAAAAAAAACACAAAAATACAAGAGTCAAAATTAAAAAATATCCTTCTTAATCCTAAATTAACTTAAAATTGTCTCAATATTATCTCAAAATACTAAATAAACATTTAACTAAGTCTGCCCGCATTTAAATCTTCCAGGGGACTGAGAACAAGGGACTGATAATTTATCAGTATTTCGCTTAAAAATGACAAAATTACGGCTAAAACCAAAAAATAAACGGTTTCTATACCAAGGCAATTCATATTCACGACGTATAAAATTACAAAATTACCTGTAATTAAAATACTTTTTACGAAAATGCTTGCCAGGGGACTGATAATTTGACTGGACAACACACGATCTTGCTACTAATGATGACTGTTTTGAATGATAAAACCTCGGACTAAGTAAAACACTTGCAATATTATATTTATTGAACTTTAATTAATTCCTGTGACGAGCGATAACTTGATAGAAATATGAATTTCCAATATTTTCAATGTGTTTTGATTGGGCAGGAGAATAATAACAAATTGGTGGGACAATCTTTAATAGGATATATCTAATATGAAATATAGAGTAATGTTATGATTATTTACACATTATTAAAGCATCAATATTCAAAATTATTACTACAGAGTAAATTTGTCTTTACACACTTAGAATCATTGATTATTTAGTTTACCAGCTTTGAATTTCAAGGTGGGACACGCCAGGGGACTGATAATTTGACGTTTTGAATAATTTTTTTTCTAAGACGTATATTTCGAAACGGTTTTATTTTGGGTGACTAGCTAGACATAGTTAAGGTTTACAAATTTCATGTGAAAACAAAATTTTTTGTTTCATATTAATATACGAAATAAGCAGAGCCGTCCAAAATTCCTATGTTTGTAGAACTACCCATATATATAATACAAAGCTATTTTAATATATTTTGGCTTTAAAAAAATTATATATATATCAAAAATCAATTATATAGTTATTTTATTTTTAAATATATATTTCAGGATACCATGACTAAGTAAGCCGCAGAGCCTTAAAATTGATGATGCCCCTAATATCATATCGTGGTTCCATTCTTCTTGCCCGCAAAGCAGATTCAAGTTCCGAGTGGTAAAATCTTGGACAGTCCCTCAACAAATGGTCTACTGTTTCAATGCTGCCTTGGCAATCGCATATATTTGTATCCGATACGTGAATTCTATATAAGTGGTTCTTTGTTCTCGTATGACTCGTCAAAATACGATTCAACAGTTTATATTCCCTTCTAGTGAAGGTTGATCTGTGATCGGCCACAAAATGCGTCCTTCCAATATTTGGATGTATTGCACAGTAATTCCTCCCCTTTAATCCTGAATCCCATTTAGACTGCCAGGCTGTTTTTAGTTCGTTCTTTAGCTTGCATGAAATAGTTTCTAAATTACTCTTGATGTATATTTTATTTTCAATTATGCCTGATCTAGCCAATTCATCAGCTGCTTCGTTACCATCAATTCGTTAGCTGCTTCGTTACCATCAACCATAAAACACATTGCAACATTGTGCCCACTTCGACGATACAATGGCGACATCTCAGACATCCAATTGGCAACTCCCAATGTAGTAGCATGGATAAACTCACTCGATGTAAACATCTAATGTTCAAATATACTGCCCAATGTTCAAATATTTTAATATTTTACTTTTTAATTTTTTTAACTAAAAGACGCGCAATCATATTGATTGTAAGCTCATTTAATGTGTATTATTCATGTTTTGTTTTATGTAGATTTCATATGAAAATCTATCTATTTTAAGTTTTATTTTTGTTTTATTTTTTGTTTTTAATGTGTCACAACAAAAACCATACGCTAAATAAAAAAACCATCAATTCCAACATATGACGGAACCTTAAATATAGAAATTGAGTAATTACGCTGCTATAATATCATCATTTTATATTTGAAATCTCTTATTATCTGTTAGTATTGAGACGGAACGGATGCTTCATGTTATTCAAACTAGTCAAAACAGAGAAACTGTCACTAATTATACAAAATTTTTCTTGTTGATGATGCGTTTCAATATGTTGAACAGCTTGGATTGTCGCTGTGAGTTCTGCATCAAATACTGAGTCGACATTTACTACCCAAATTCCTTGAAAACAGTCCGGATGTATAACTGCAGCCGTAATCCGGGTATTTTTAAACGATCCGTCTGTGTATGATGTAGATGCCGGATATTTGGAAATTCTGACTTTAAAAATATTTCTATGTACTGCCGTTGCAAAATTATGCTTGTGGCCTATCAACTCTTTCTTGTATGAGAGGCATTGGCGTAACTAGGAAATTGTTCTAGGATGGGCCTGGCCCTATAGTATTGCTGAATAAAATAATTAATAAATTTTCCGTTTTTATTTCTTTCTTTTAATACATAACGGTTGTTTCAATTTGAGGCTAATTTTCAAATTTACTATCATTTATATTTTTTTATTAGGTTAGGTTGAAGTCACCAAAACACAACATCAGGGCGACATACTAAGACCAAAATACGTCGGTTGCGATACCAAAGAATCTCGTTCCCCTACTCGAACCATTTGGAGCTTCTAATGAAGCTAAGTATTTGCGTGTTATTATTTTTTTAAAGGTCTGTGAGAGTTTTAAATGTGTGCGTTCCAAAATGAGTTTACCGTATAATGGGCGAATGCTGGACACGTGCAAAGTAGATGAAACGCTGGTTCCTCCTGATCCTCATCTTTACAGCTCCTGCAATCATTACTTCGGTGCTATCCAAGGATCCAGAAACCAGTGATGACTTTACCAATGAACTTTACCATATTCTGCCTACTAAAGGTTATAGGTTTTTTGGAACCCTGCAGGTCTAGTCTGGGAAAGATTTACCTGCTTATCTTGCAGCTAATGGTGTTTGAACACCGCCCTATAGGTTACGTATTTATCCCTGTCATAAGTTAGTTGTTTGAGAGGGGCAAACGACTCGCTTAGAGCTTCCATTTCTTGTAGAAGATCGAGTTCAGTCCTTTGCCTAGCAAACGCGTCCGCTATATAGTTGCCCTTAACGCCACTGTGACCCGGTACTCATATAATATGAACGGTGAAATAAACGGTGGTTTATTGTCACTTTTGATGTCGTTGCTACTACATCTACCGATTTTAATGCAGTTATTTATGCTATGTTGTTTGCAGTTATTTATGTTTATATTTCGATATAGATGAAAAACGTGTTCTATACAGAGTTGTGAAAACTTGACCATTTTTGATTTTCCTGAAAGTTGGCATATAAGTAGTATGGACAAAATAAAAAATACCACTTATTTTAAAATTTTTTTAAAGTGCATAGTTTGAGCATAGGGGGCACCCCAACATGCATAAAAAATGAAAATTCTGCCAATCCGATGTAACTTTGAAATTAAATTGCTCAAGAACGGCTATACCGATTTCATCAAACTTTATTTTGTTTGATAGATGATTAATTAGTCTTCCTTTAAAATATATCAAATTTACAAAGAGGCATTAATTCGTGTTCTTGAGATATTTAATTTTAAAGATTTTTAGTCATTCTAAAATTCTAATTGTTCATTATTTTTTCGAACAATTTTTATCATCAAAAAATTTTAACCCCTGAAGTTCGAGAAAATAATGAACAATTAGAATTTTAATCGGACTAAAAATCTTTAAAATTAAATATCTGAAGAACACGAATTAACGCCTCTTTGTAAATTTGATATATTTTAAAGGAAGGTTAGAGCTATATTTAAAAAATAAAAAAAGTTAAAATTTAATTGATTTTAAAATTTTTTGTTAATGGAAGTTGTTTGAAAAAATGAAGAAAAATTCGAACTTCAGCCGTACTAAAAATCTTTAAAATTAAATATCTCAAGAACAAGAATTTTAGTCTCATAAAAACAAATAAATTTGATATATTTTAGAACAAAAATAGAACTATTTTCAGAAAAAATATTAATTAAATTGCAATTGATCTTTGACCCTAGCGCCATCTTTAAAAAAGTTTTTTCAATATTTTTATTTAAAAATTAATTATAAAAACAATAAATGATTTTTTTTTCAAACGACTCATTAATCATCTATCAAACAAAAAAAAGTTTGATGAAATCAGTATACCCGTTCTTGAGCAATTTAATTTCAAAGTTACATCGGATTGGCAGAATTTTCATTTTTGATGCATGTTGGGGTGTCCTCTATGCTCAAACTATGCACTTTAAAAAAATTTTAAAATAAGTGGTATTTTTTATTTTGTCCATACTACTTATATGCCAAGTTTCAGGAAAATCAAAAATGGTCATGTTCAAATTTCGACTTTTTCACCTGCGTAGATCACGTTTTTCATCTATATATATATTTGTGTAAAATCGACATGTTTGACAAATTAAAATTGAAAGAAATCATATAAAATTATAAATTGTTATATCAGTATGATATTTTTATAAATCCTTACTTAACTTTCAAACAAACAAAAATTAATCAAAATCAACATTCCTAGTCTCTAAATTTCTTAACATATTTCGAGACACCCTGTGTCAAAACTATTGAAAAAATCAAAATAAAGAATAGTTCAAAAATAACAATTCATTGTTTACAGTAATCACACGCTCCCCCAACCATTTAATGCAGTACTGTGCACAACGATCTTCATTTTCAGCCATAAAAAATTCAGATAATTCCAGAAATAAATCCATCACACTTCGAATTACGTCGTCAATTTGCTAATAAAAACAAACTTGAAACTACGAGTAAAGTTTGTGTTTCGGTGTGGTTTTAGGTCATATGGAGCAATGAGACCTTATTTTTTAGGTAGAATTCATATAAAAATCTACCTATTCCAATGGGCTTCATCTCGGAATTTCGGAAAAATTTTTGTGCCAAACGACTATATATGATAAGCGGAATATATATATATATATATATATATATATATATATATATATATATATATATATATATATATATATATATATATATTATATATATATATATATATATATATATATATATATATATATATATATATATATATATATATATATATATATATATATATATATATATATATATATATATATATATATATATATATATATCAGGGTTGTTAATATACACGTATAAAACGTTTTATACGTTACACGTATAATACGTAACGTATAAAACGTATAACGTATATAACGTATAAAACGTATAATATGATTTTGTTTTGAAATTCATTCATAAAAAATTAAAAATACTTCTTACTTCAGATATAGATTTATATTTTTAGTAAAAATATATATATTTTAGTAAAAGTATAATTACGTAGTTATAAATTATTTATATATTTTATAATTTATAACAAAAACTATTTAAATTCTAGATGTTATTTGAATGTATAGTTTTATACTTTATACGAAAGACTATGTTACTGTACATTAAACTGGTTAATAATTTTTAATTCACTAGATTTGAATATTGAAAATTTGGAATTATTTATTAGAGATTTTTTTGAGCACTTAAACTCAAGTAATTAAATTATTTTGAATTTTTCAACACGTATGTCGTATACTATATGATTTTCTTTGATTTTGATTCCAACATTTACTTAATGGGAAACATTTTGGATTTAGCTCATGAAATTAATTGTTTGGCAAATGTTATTGAATATATAAAATATGGTATGGAAATATGGAAACATTATGTTGTTGCAGAATAAATGTCGTTTTTTCATAGCAGTTAAGGAAGTTATTAGAGATTATTAGAGAGATGTTTTTAAAAAATTTTGATGTGTGAATCCGGGTTGCACCACTTCCAATTGATAGACACCGTATTGAAAATAACAGGTTCTTGCAGATCAAACCTTCTTTTTATACAAAAGATGTAAAAGTTAAAATATGTATTTACGTAAAACGAAAAAGTTTATTGAGAAGTTTATTGAGTAAATTCAATGTTGGTCATTGATGAATAATAGGTATAGTTGGAAATGTCAAATTTTTGCAGACTATATTTGTTTTGAAAACAAATAATTATGTTTTGAAAACAAATAATTATGTTTTGAAAAGAAGCATTTACGTTAAATGTGGAAGTTTTCTAAACTAATGGGAATAGTTGGGTAAGAAATTATCATGACGACGCTATATTTTCTAAAGTAACTGTTCCTATTAGTCCCGAAATCTAGGCTTTATAAATATCAAATATCACGAGTACGATGAATAATACGCCCGCGATAATGTTATATAAATGTATTTTTATTTATTAAGTATTTTACTTTCATACGGTATAAAACGTAAATAATTGTGTGTTTTATACTGTACGTTTTATACGTTTTATACGTACGTATAATACGTATTTTATACGTTACCGTATTATAAGTTACAACCCTGATATATATATATATATATATATATATATATATATATATATATATATATATATATATATATATATATATATATATATATATATATATATATATATATATATATATATATATATATATATATATATATATATATATATATATATATATATATATATATATATATATATATATATATTTATATATATATATATATATATATATATATATATATATATATATATATATATATATATATATATATATATATATATATATATAAACGATATGAGATATAACGAAAACGACCGGCACTCTCACGGTCGCATTTGTTGAGCTAGATCAAAAAAATTTTCTGTACTTGTGTGTTCTAATAATATCTTGGACAAGTTCGTGAATCAGCGAAATCCGACACGTGGTTAAGAAACTAGAGGCCTTTTTTTGAAAAAAATTGATTTTTTAAAACCGTTATAACGGCCGTTTGGATACTAATATTTCAAAAAGTTTAACAAATTTAGAATCTTTAAAATCTTTTTTATCAATTTGTTTTAAAAATAGACCTCTGCAGTAAGAGGTTCCTGAGTGAGCGGCTCCAACAAAAAAGTTTTCAAAAAAAATTTTTATTTTAAAACAACCGGCACTCTCACGGTCGCATTTATAAGGCCAGATCAAAAAACCTTTTCTAAAAATGTGCGTTTTATTAATATCTTGGACAAGTTCGTAAATCAGCCCAATCCAACACATGGTTAAGAAACTAGAAGCTTTATACTAGAAAAATTCTGTTTTTTAGATCCGTTATAACGGCCGTTTGGATTCTAATATTTTTAAAAACTTCATAAATTTAGAATTTTTGAAACCTTTTTAATCAGTTTTTTTCAAAAAAAAGACCTCTGCAGTTGGAGGTTTCTGAGTGAGCGGCTCCAACAACAAAGCTTGTAAAACACAAAATGCGTTTGAATCAACCGGCGCTCTCACGGTTGCATTTGTGGAGCCAAATAAAACCTTTCTTAAAATGTGTGTTTTATTAATATCTTAGACAAGTTCGTAAATCAGAAAAATCTGACACATGGTTAAGGAACTATAGGCTTTATACTAGAAAAAAAAGTAGTTTTTTTAATCCGTTATAACGGCCGTTTGGATTCTAATATTTTTAAAATCTTCATAAATTTAGAATCTGTGGAAACATTTTAATCCGTTTTTTATAAATATAAACCTCTGCAGTTAGAGGTTTTTGACTTGTTGGCTTCAACAAAAATGTTTGCAACAATCCCCAACTACAATTTCCAAAAACCTTATAACAGTCAATGTCAACCTTATAGCAGTCAAAAAAATAAAAGATTTGAATAGAAGAAATTAATTTTTTTTTCTTAGAAATAAACTATTTTGATATTTTGCAGCAATTGCACGACATATGATATAGAGTAGGTTTGTGTCATAAATTGTCACACACATGTTCTGTGGTAGATTTGATATTTGTTTGTTGCAAAATTGGATAGATATAATTTTGCTTGTAGGTAGCTAATTATCTTTTTAAAATTTGTTCGATATCTGTTTGAAATTAGTTTGTTTTGTTTAAACTAATCTGATACATCAGATTCTACTGGCACACAAAACTGTCTGATCTCGAAATCTACCTATTTCTAGCGGATATACGTGCCGCTTGGACTTTTTTTAAACGAAGTCTATATTGGGTATGTTTTTTTTCTATATCGGAGTGATCGGAGCGATAAAATAAATTCTGTATCAGATATATCGTATAATTTTTTCCTCCGATAATAAACTGTCAGATATAAAATATACTCTCTGAGTTTTTTCTGCCAAAAAAAAATAAAAAAATAATTATTAAATAAATTTAAATTTTATTAAATAATTTATTTAAATTTTTTTGTAATCGAAACTTTACCAACAATTTTTTAAATTTATCCTTTAAGATTAAGCGATGACTTCCAGTCGGTAAAAAAAAATATTTGTAAAACATCTGTAAAAGTTTTTAGAGAGAAAATATATGATCCGAGATATATCCGAGACTGAAAAAACACGGATCAGATATATCAGATATATCCGAGAATGCAAAAACACACAGATAATTTTTTTGACGTTTAAAATATCTCTCCGATCTCTCAGATATAGAAAAAAAAACACACCCATTGTTTTTATTGCGATGTTTTTCGTTGATTGGAAGGTGTGGTTTTTGGAAGGTGTTGGAAGAAGAAAGAAAGAATTGGAAAGAATTGGAAGGTGTGGTTTTTCAGAAATTGTGAATTCATTTGACATTCTGACATCTGACACATCACATGTTGGAAAGAAAATGTTTTCTTTTTTAAACTTCTCTAATATGGTGAACCGATAAGATAAACGACCATTTTGAAGATACTTTTGTGGCAACATTATTGGTAGTCCTTATTAAACTTCCTTATTAAATTGAAATGAAGATCAGTGATATATACGAACTGTAAATTTTTTTTTGTAACACATGCGTAAAAAATATTCAATTTTGTACTATAGAATAAAGAAGTTATAGCTGTCATTAGGATTGTAGTTGTTTCGGTTGTAACTGTTTACAGATCTTGAAGAAGCACAGCTGTCATAGTCTAAAAATTGCTTCAATATCTGAAACGAAATATGTCAAACTGACGGAAGCTATTGCTTCTATTATTTCAACTAAATTTAGATGTAGAAAATATAGTTTAATTCAGGGGCTTACTTTTTATGGAAAAAGATATGTGACATGTAATTTCAATGGGTTTATAAATTGAAGCTTGAAGGTAGTTTTTGTTTTTTAATCTATTATTTAGACTTATGTTGAACAATATAAAATTCTTTATTTAGAATCTTCAAATAGACAAAAAAATCAATTAACATCATAATCAATTCTAGACTAGAGAATCAGAATCAAAAATCAACTACAGTGAAATAGAGAAAATTTAAAGTTTTATAAATAATGGTATATGAATTTTCTTTACATTTCTGAGAGCCAAACTCGTCAGGAAAAACTGAGGCGATACAGAGTTTCATAATTTAGTCACTCATTAAAATAAATTACAGCAAATGGATGGGTTGGGTGCGATATATCGTTGCTGCTTTTGTTATTCATATTGTTTTATATATTTATAACATTTTTAAAAAGTCCAAGCGGCACGTATATCCGCTAGAAATAGGTAGATTTCGAGATCAGACAGTTTTGTGTGCCAGTAGAATCTGATGTATCAGATTAGTTTAAACAAAACAAACTAATTTCAAACAGATATCGAACAAATTTTAAAAAGATAATTAGCTACCTACAAGCAAAATTATATCTATCCAATTTTGCAACAAACAAATATCAAATCTACCACAGAACATGTGTGTGACAATTTATGACACAAACCTACTCTATATCATATGTCGTGCAATTGCTGCAAAATATCAAAATAGTTTATTTCTAAGAAAAAAAAATTAATTTCTTCTATTCAAATCTTTTATTATTTTGACTGTTATAAGGTTGACATTGACTGTTATAAGGTTTTTGGAAATTGTAGTTGGGGATTGTTGCAAACTTTTTTGTTGAAGCCAACAAGTCAAAAACCTCTAACTGCAGAGGTTTATATTTATAAAAAACGGATTAAAATGTTTCCACAGATTCTAAATTTATGAAGATTTTAAAAATATTAGTATCCAAACGGCCGTTATAACGGATTAAAAAAACTACTTTTTTTTCTAGTATAAAGCCTATAGTTCCTTAACCATGTGTCAGATTTTTCTGATTTACGAACTTGTCCAAGATATTAATAAAACACACATTTTTAAGAAAGGTTTTTTGATCTGGCTCCACAAATGCAACCGTGAGAGCGCCGGTTGATTCAAACGCATTTTGTGTTTTACAAGCTTTGTTGTTGGAGCCGCTCACTCAGAAGCCTCCAACTGCAGAGGTCTTTTTTTTGAAAAAAACTGATTAAAAAGGTTTCAAAAATTCTAAATTTATGAAGTTTTTAAAAATATTAGAATCCAAACGGCCGTTATAACGGATCTAAAAAACAGAGTTTTTTTCTAGTATAAAGCTTCTAGTTTCTTAACCATGTGTTGGATTGGGCTGATTTACGAACTTGTCCAAGATATTAATAAAATGCACATTTTTAAAAAAGGTTTTTTGATCTGGCCTTATAAATGCGACCGTGAGAGCGCCGGTTGTTTTAAAAAAAAAATTTTTTTTGAAAACTTTTTTGTTGGAGCCGCTCACTCAGGAACCTCTTACTGCAGAGGTCTATTTTTAAAACAAATTGATAAAAAAGATTTTAAAGATTCTAAATTTGTTAAATTTTTTGAAATATTAGTATCCAAACGGCCGTTATAACGGTTTTAAAAAATCAATTTTTTTCAAAAAAAGGCCTCTAGTTTCTTAACCACGTGTCGGATTTCGCTGATTCACGAACTTGTCCAAGATATTATTAGAACACACAAGTACAGAAAATTTTTTTGATCTAGCTCAACAAATGCGACCGTGAGAGTGCCGGTCGTTTTCGTTATATCTCATATCGTTTATATATATATATATATATATATATATATATATATATATATATATATATATATATATATATATATATATATATATATATATATATACATTTTTTTTTTTTTGTTTTTTTGTCTCCGCTTATTATATATAGTCGTTAGGCACAAAAATTTTTCCGAAATTCCGAGATGAAGCCCATTGCAATAGGTAGATTTTTATATGAAATCTACCTAAAATTAACTGCGTTCATCTGCACCTCAGTACGCATGTTGTTGTGACACCTATTAAAAATCCAATTACAAAACTTTTTATTTAAAATAAAATTATATTTTTCAAATAAAGGTGTAAGTACGCTAAAAGTTAATGATTGAAAAAATATAACCCCTTTATGTTGCTATACCTAAAATCTTTGAACTAATAAAACAAATAGAAAATAGATTTTTCAATATTCTTTTATGTTTATCAAAAAGAAACAAAATCTTTTAAGAACGTAAACCTCAGATTATGGTTTCATCGTTAAAAAAAAAAAATATTCAAAAAAACTTGAAATATTTAAAACAAAATTTTTTAAGAAACGCTTTTCTTTACTTCATTGTTATGCATACTGTAAAAAAAATTACTAAAAAGCAAAAAATAAAAATAATTCCAAAACTCAAATAAATTTTCTAAAAACCTCTGTAAAAATTTCAAAAATAAAAATAATTCCAAAACTCGAATAGATTTTCCAAAAAATTCAAAATCGAGAAAATCTGACACATTCGTTAAAGAAAAGCTAATCCTACACGCGAAACATTGACGGAATTGCTACTACTATATCATTACAATTTACTTTCTATCATTTTGTGACTAGAAGCATCTCAAAGCATCATGTTTAGGATCTAACGTTGTCAATAGCATGCGGTTTTTATATAAGAATTTTAAATTATATTTTTCGAATATGTACTTTCTTTCAACGATGTAGTGCAATGATATAATTATTTTATTTTTCATTCATTTAGAATCACAATTGATAGTAGTCGCAATTCCGTCAATGTTTCGCGTGTAGGATTAACGTCCCACGCTTTTCTTTAACGAATGTGTCAGATTTTCTCGATTTTGATTTTTTTGGAAAATCTATTCGAGTTTTGGAATTATTTTTATTTTTGAAATTTTTACAGAGGTTTTTAGAAAATTTATTTGAGTTTTGGAATTATTTTTATTTTTTGCTTTTTAGTAATTTTTTTTACAGTAAGCATAACAATGAAGTAAAGGAAAGCGTTTCTTAAAAAATTTTTTTTTAAATATTTCAAGTTTTTTTGAATATTTTTTTTTATTTTTTAATATTTAGTCATCAACGCCTTGAACAGTCGGAAATTCTATTTTGTCACGTTCTTATAAGAATTCAACACATTTTTCAGCAAAGAATTTAGCATTTGTTAATTTATTTTCCTTGGTGCCACGATGCATAGATAATGCGTGAACTACTGCCGATAGACACATATTCCGATATAATTTCCGCATTTTCATTAGGACCTTCAGTATCTTCATTACTTGGGCCATGATTTGATAGTCGAATCAAATTACGTTCATCAAAATTTAGTTCTGGAAAGTTAAATTTAGTTCTGGAAACAGTGTAGTCTCGAATAGAATTTGCATTTTTCTAAGCGTTCCGTTACTACTATAATATCAGCATCAAAGTTGATCGAGGTAGCAACGTATGAAGTTTTGAAATGACGTCAAAAATGTCCAAGGCAAAAAGGATTGCTTGACCTTTAAATCCGTACTGCCCGTACAATCCAGAAAACTTGACAATTTTAAGAAAAGGGTGAATCCGAGACAAAAGACGTTGTTCAGCTTGAGAAAGTGCCTGAATTTCTGGTGGGATGTCGCCGGGGTCTAAATGGTTCCAGTAAGCTTTAGCAGGTGGAGTTGTTTTGTTGCATCTTAAGTGTGACTTGCAGCGGTGACAAACTGTAAGGCGAACTTTATTTTTTAATTCAGACGGCATCTAATCTGGAGGTCGGATTGGAATCTGGTAGTTTGACACTTGATTGGGGTAGCACTGATTCGTAAAAATATCACATACTTTGTCTGCAAAAGTGTTAACTTCAGCCTCAAAATCGTCGTAACAACAATTTTGAACTGTGGTAGTAAGCTGATTTCTTCCTTCATCTGGATTTTCTTCTTGACGTTATGCTTCTTTACGTGCGCGTCGGCGTTGATATACGTTTAAATTTGATAACATACAAATGTTGGCCGAAATCGGCGAAAATTTTTGAAATTAATTGTTTATTTATCGAGAAAATACTTAATTTATGAAAGTAAAATGCATAATTTTATATAGTTTATCTATCGGTCCTTATGTTGTGCAAATTTCAAGTCGCTACGTTAAGTAGATCGAGAGAATTTGAATATTTCCGATGAAAATCGATTTTTTTATTTAAACAACGAATAAACAATGAAAATTGTTAGTTGTAATATGATATTCGTGTATTGTCATCGGATATACGTATGCCTGCAAAATTTCATTCATTTTTATTGAATATAAGGCAGTCAAATTAACGTTACAAGATTTGATCCAATAGTGTGAAGTAAAGAAAAGCGTTTAAAAACCCATTGAAGTTACATGTCACATACCTTTTTCCATAAATAATAAGCCCCTGAGTTATATACTATATTTTCTACATCTTAATTAAAAAACAAAATTCTATGGAAGTCTTATGGAAGTCTCATAGAAGCTATTGTTATTGTAACTTCTAAAGATTGCTTAAAACAAGCTATTAGCCGCACTTTACCGAAGCTATAACTTGTGAAACCATAAATTCTATTTAGCTTGCATAACTGCTTACAAAGGACCTTACCGACGTTATTTTGAAGTCTTTTACAAATTATAGCTTCGTTAAGGGCGGGGAAAGTTCTCCAAATGGCCTTTATCGAAACTGCTTAGAAATTTTAAAGAAACTATGAAGGTGGGGAAGTTAGTTTCGGTAAGACTGTTTAGTGTTTTAAAAGAAGTTAAAATGCTAGTTTGGTGGGCCCTTACCTAGCTACGCCAATGATGAGGGGTCAATATTTATGGTGAATAGCATTGCAGTTTGGGAGTAAGAATACCATGAGACATTAGGTTTTAGGTAGGATAGTTTAATTTTTTCGAATATTATGGATATTTGGAGCTGTGGTTTAATAATCCCAACTGTATGAAAATATTGAAACATCACCAATAAGCTAACCATGTCGTTTCCCCACTTGGTTGAGCTGATCACTTTTAATACGTGATCACGTTTTCATCTTTTTAGGTACATTTTTTTGTCGATTTTTAAATTTTTGATTTTTAAATTTTTGATTTTTAAAAAATCTGAAATTTTGATATATTGTTGGTATTGACGAAAGAAAAAAAGTGATTTCTGGTTTTATCTGGTTTTATTTAGTACTCTGAATCGGAGTTATGCGCAGTTGAATTTTTGAGGCTTTTTCACGTAGTTTTGGTAATGGAATCAATGTTTTGTTAATAGATCCCATAAATTTCATGCGATTTACATATATTTTTGCAACTAAAGAGAAAAATGATTGAATGTGGAAGTTGGAAATTAATATTTTTTCTCTTTTCCGCTAGGCGGCGCGTTAAACCTTAGTTTACTTCTAAGCACATATCTCAAAAATTGTCATTTTTTTTCACAAATTTTAAACATGCAGCTATGAAATTAAAAAATAAAAAGTGAGAGATTTCATATGCATTTTTTCCTACGATTTTTTAAAGTTTAGTATATAAAAAATTCACATGTGTTTTTACATCAAATTAATTATGCTTTACTAAATATGAATCTAATATATTGAAAATTGTATATTTTAACATCTGTACTAAATTTGAAACATATTCTCTGCATTACAGGTTTTTATTGAGAATAAGGATTGGAGATTCCAACGATCGAAGATTGTGATTTACTTTCAATATCTTAACAATAACATAAGCATAAGTCGATTATTAATAAATTTTTGTTTCTATAAAAATCATAATTATTTTACTGAAACAGTAATAATACTACAAACAAATACATTAAAAATTTAATTTATATATTTTTTTTGCCTCTAAATTGAAATATTTTTGATTATCGGAAAAGGGAAACATTCTTGGAATTATTTTATCGCATGTAGTGTTAAACCGCAAAAAATACTGAAATCCTTGAGGTTCACTAATTGTTTTAATGTTCAAAAACCATGAAATAAATTGTTCCTGTAGTTCGATATCTTCTGAAGACACATGAAAATTTCATACGTGGTTGATTTTTTTCGACCAAATTTCTGTCATTTCAAATGATTCCCTTGCTGTTGATATTTTCTATCCTATAAGCGATGCCCTCCGGGCTTCTCTTTTACGTGTACTTCCGATCGGATGAGTCCTTTCCATGTGCAGTTGCAAAGAAATGCCATGCTGCAGGTATTTTAAAATCAACAATATGTTTGCAAAGATTTATAAAATATTTCGTATTTTTATATTGAGTTTCTGAGCCATCCGTAAAATATAAAAGTATTTTAATACGTAGAACGGACCAATAATAACGACCAGTATTGCAACAATGGCCGAATACTGGCAACCACGACTGGACCATTAAAAGCATATAAAATATTATTATATGTAAATTTAAATAAATTAAATACAAAATAATTAAAATAAAATTAAAATGTCTAATGAAAAAGAATTTAAAGCTCATACCAGCATTATCAATAATATCATAGTCTTCCAGCTGAGAAACGATAACTAAACCATAGGTAAAATTTTTCAAACTATTTATTTTTAAAATGGATATTACTCTAGTGTATTTAACCGAATGACATAGATCAGGCAATTCATGGTTGCAGTACAATAACAATATTCAATTAATGCTAAACATTAACGGGTCATTGATAGGCCATATAAAGTAAAGTGTAATGGCTATTTTCTATAATCTATAAACCGTAGATCGGTCGATTTATTGGTTTCAGTAATGGCCCAATAAGATAGCCATGTTTTGTTAAGACCAATATTTGGCCATTCAAAGGTAACTGTATACTGGCTTTTTTCTGCAAACCATAGACCGGCCGATGAATGGTTCTAGTGCTGGTCCAATAACAATAGCCATGTATAGTAGAATTTTTTTGCCAGCGAATTTCTGACAGCGAGGACGCAGCAAGAGATAAAAGATGAGACAAAAAGTAAAACAGAGATGTATTATTTATTTTGGGATAAATTTGTTTTCAAAACAATTATATTAGTTAAATTTCTACTTCTAGTTCGTATCATTTGTTTGTTGTGATATTTGTTTCCATAGGCATCGTTATTTTTATTATAATTATTTTTAATTATCAAAATTTTGTTACATTGCCTACAAAATCATTAATATTTTTACTAGTTTTTGGTTTTCTATTATAATTGGTTGAATTTCAATAGTAATATATTAATTTTATGAGTTTTTTTTGTCCATTTCGATGGGACCCCAATAGTTTTTTTTAATATTTTAATCGAGACACTGAATGTGCAAACAATATGCGCATGTGCAAACAATATGCGCATAACAAACAAATTTTGTGTTCGCTGGCAAAAAAATTCTACTATACTGTTAACCACTAATGGGCCAGTGCTTGGCCATATTTTAAAGTCTGGCAAACTCTGCTTGAGTTTTTACCGGATAACACTACACGAGATAGAATAACACTAGTTTACAAGAAAAATCTCCCGCAATGAAACCCAACTTTTCTTATAGATTTGGACCTCTTGAACACGAATATCATATTCATTTTTTTTGGTTAGCTCTTGTTTTTGAGATATTCACGAAAAACCAATTTTTTTGGTGATCAAAAATGTTGTTTCGGTTTTTGGGTCTCATATTTTACAAAACAAACAAATTAAATATATTAATGAAACATGTGCATAGTAAGTACGCCAATAAACATTTTGAGCTATATTTTGTAAAAATCCATTAAGGATTCTGGAAGTTACAGTCGAAAAAAGTTGAAAAAATACGAAAAATTCACGTTTTTTAAAAAAATTTCCATTTTCAACGCCATAAATTTTGAACAAATAAAGATACTAATTTTTTTTAATTTCTTGGAGTCTTAGTAGCTTCAATTTTCTTTCTTTTACGCTAAAAGACACGAATATTGGTGCAGTTTGTACCAAGTTATTCAAGTTTTTCCAAAGAAAGTCAAAACTCAAAATTTGGAAAAAATAATTTTTTGCTTAATTTATTGTGCCATAAATAATAATTTTAAAAATTCAGTCGTTCTCAAATATCAGTAAAGAATTATTTTAAAATAGTAAAGTATAATTTCCATTTTTGTTTTCGAAGTTGGGAATTGGATCAATATGAGACGTATATAGAAAAATATAAATAAAAGATAATTGTGAGGAAAGGCAAAACATCAGAACTATTTAAGTTAGTTCAAGCACCATTAAGTTAAGCCCCTATTTATGTCTATTAATACCTGTAAGGTTTGTTTCGTTTCTTTTTTCTCTTTTTTTTTGTTTTTTGATAATGTAAACTTTTTTCCTTTCCGCCCACCTTGTGTTACTCCTTACGTTTATGATCATTTTAAGTTTAATTTAAGAAAGCAATTACTTCTCCTTTTTAATAGTTTTTCGGTTTTCCCAACTTTTGTTTAATTAGTTTAATGAGGTTTATTTTTAAGTAGATAATTGTCGTATGATTAGTTGCAAATATAATCTCTCTGAGAATAAATTTAATTTCAAACATTCAAGTGAAAATATTAATTAAAAAAGAAAAAATATTACAAATATAAATTTTAAATAGTGTATTGCTTTTAAAAATAAATCAATAGTGATAGCTGCCTTGTAAAACAACACAAATTGTTAGTAAGTGTAGAGTCAAGTTTATTTAAATGGCGTCGTCAAAAGTTTCAAGTGTAAAAATAGCCCAAATTCATTTTGTTTTATTTGTGGAAGTTACATAATATATACTGCTAAAAGGATCATCCCATTTATAATAACTGCCTATCTTCATTACTAACTAATATTTTCCAAATCCTAAAATAAATCCGAGGTGGTAGGAGCTAGATCATGTCAAAAAACTTCACAAAAAAAATCTCAATTTCGAGAAAAATCATATACAAATAAAATACAACTTTTGTTAAAAAAAGACATTTCATAATCAACTAGCTGGTATTTTCCAACTCCCAAAATAAGTCCGAGGTGGGAGGAGCTAGATCATGTCAAAAAACTTCACAAAAAAACTTCACAAATTTCGAGAAAAATCATATACAAATAAAATACAACTTTTGTCAAAAAAAGACATTTCATAATCAACTAACTGATATTTTTCAACTCCTAAAATAAGTCCGAGGTGGGAGGAGCTAGATCTACTACGAAAACAACTTATATATAAATCAATTAGGTTACAGAATTTAAATTATTCTTATAGTTAAATTTTTTTTCCAAATTTTGAGTTTTGACTTTCTTTGGGAAAATTTAAATAACTTGGTGCAAACTGCACCAATATTCATATCTGTTAGCTTAAAAGAAAGAAAATTGAAGCTAGTATAGACTCCAAGAAATTAAAAAAAATTAGTATCTTTATTTGTTCAAAATTTATGGCGTTGAAAATGGAAATTTTTTTAAAAAAAACGTGAATTTTTCGTATTTTTTCAACTTTTTTCGACTGTAACTTCCAGAATCCTTAATGGATTTTTACAAAATATAGCTCAAAATGTTTGTTGGCGTACTTACTATGCCTATGTTTCATTAATATATTTAATTTGTTTGTTTTGTAAAATATGAGACCCAAAAACCGAAACAACATTTTTGATCACCGAAAAAATTGGTTTTTCGTGAATATCTCAAAAACAAGAGCTAACCAAAAAAAATGAATATGATATTCGTGTTCAGGAGGTTCAAATCTATAAGAAAAGTTGGGTTTTATTCAGGGAGACAAAAAAAGTACAAAATTTGTAAACTAGTGTAATTGGCAGAGTGTTTTCCTTTTCCGATAATCAGAAATATTTCAATTTAGAGGCAAAAAATATATTTCATTTAATTTTTTTATGTATGTGTTTGTAATATTATTATTGTTTCATTAAATTATGATTTTTATAGAAAAAAAATTTATTAATAATAGTCTCATTCTTATGTCAGTGTTAAGATGTTGAAAGTAGATCACAATATTCGATCGTTGAAATCTCCAATCCTTATTCTCAATAAAAACCTGTTTTTCAATGAGTAATGCACAGAATATGTTTCAAATTTAGTACAGATGTTAAAAAATAAAATTTTCTATATATTAGATTCACCTTTAGTAAAGCATAATTAATTTGATGTAAAAACATATGTGAATTTTTTATATACTAATCTTTAAAAAATCGTAGAAGAAATCCATATGAAATCTCTCACTTTTTATTTTTTAATTTCATAGCTGCATGTGTTTTTCTTTAAAATTTGTCAAAAACAAAAAAAAAATGAGGATTTTTGAGATATGAGCTTTGAAGTACACCAAGGTTTAACGGGCCGCCTAGCGGAAAAGAGAAAAATTATTAATTTCCAACTCACACATTTCGATTATTCAACCATTTTTCTCTTTAGTTGCAAAAATATATGTAAATCTCGCATGAAATTTATAAGATCCATTAACAAAACGTTGATTCCATTACCAAAACTACGTGAAAAAGCCTCAAAAATTCAACTGTGCATAACTCCGATTCAGAGTACTCAAAAAATAAAACCAGAAATTACTTTTTTCTACTTCAAGCTACGAAAATATCATTTTAATATATAGTAAAACCTATGTGAAAGGAAACTTTTTCTAGATAGTGACTGAAAATGTTTTCAGTCACTAGGACTGAAAGTAAATAAGTTTCGGTGGTCGCCTACAGGTGGTGGTTATTTAAAGAATTGCATATTTGAGATTGAATTTCAATTACTGTTTCTGTTGGTGTTTCGGTTGCTGTGTCAATATCGCAGTATTTTGAAGGAATTGAATATTTTGAATATTTTGATCGAATCGCATCGAAAATAATCATTATATCAATTGTGTGTAATTAATTAATTAAACTAATAATGAGTGTGTTTTTTTCTATATCGGAGAAATCGGAGCGATAAAATAAAATTTGTATCAGATATATCGTATAATTTTTTCCTCCGATAATTAACTGTCAGATATAAAATATATTCTCTGAGTTCTTTCCGCCAAAAAAAAATAAAAAAAGTTTGTTAAATAAATAAATAAATTTTATTAAAAAATTTATTTTTATTTGGTTTTAATTGAAACTTTACCTACAATTTTTTAAATTTATACTTTAAACGACAGTCGGTAACAGTCGGTAAAAAAAATATCTGTAATATCTGTAAAAGTTTTTAGAGAAAATATATGAACTATTTTCATTGTTCATATTGTCAAATTCATCTACTAAAAACTTACAAACCGACATATCTAAATTTGACTGTGTAAAAAATAAACAAGATCGCATTTTTACCGGTGTAAAATAATGAATTAGGCGGGCTATACACCTGAGCTAAACTATTTTTTTTTTTAATTTTACTTTATTTATTTGGCTTGGACGTGTCATGAGTATTCATGACATTTGTTTTTGCAGTCCATATCGCCATGAGCTAAACTATGCGAAATATGCGAACTATGTTTTTAAAAAAGTAATGTTTTAATGCGAATAAAGCTTTTTTTAAAAAAAATGTAATGTTTCCGTTTTTCTTTTCTTTTTTAAATGTTTTGTTTCCGGAATGATTTTTCTATAATTACGTTATATACATTATTTTTTAAAAACATAGTTCGCATATTTCCAACCGACCACCATAACTAATATTAAACGTGACTGCTCTTATGTCAAATCGTTTTTTTGTTTGTTTGTTTTCCTTTATTTCTCTCAGAGAGAAACCGGTTTGTCTTCCCAAAGACGTGCGTAAATTTTTCATTTGATTCAAAATTGTACAATTATTGCGAGTTTCTTTTAAATCTATAAGAAAAAACCTACCACAAAAAAATAATAGTTTCTTCCTCCCTGCAACTATATAAAACGAAATAAGAAAAATGACAGATTAGGATTTGATTCTAACCATAAACCTAACCTAACATATAAATTTTAATCTTTTATCTATTAAAAATAAACTACACAATAATGAAAAGTTGGTCGCCAGCTAGTTTTCATAATATACTTTCAGGATGTATACATAACTTAAATATTTGCACATGGGTATTATAAAATAATAAAATATTCACTATTATAAAATTACTGGAAATAACACAAAAAATGTAAAATACTCTCGTAATTATTTTCATTCATTTTATAAAAATTAGCACAACTAAAAATAATAGATTTTACTTTTTGTTTCGTTTTAAATTATTTAATTGTTAATTAATTTAATTTAATTAAATTTAATTAATAATTTAATACAATAGTTGGTTGTTGTAAATAAACAGAAATGCAAATGGCGATATGAGAAATTGAATATGACATATTTGAGAACACGATTTCTTATGTCTCTCTTCATACAATTTTAAAGTTATGTTCTCTCTATATTTATATATACTCTAAGCATATTTCTCATAGTTTAGCTCAGGTGTATAGCGCGCCTTATTATTGTGTTCGCCTGTTATTATTCCATCTGTAGGCGAACACAATAATAACATTATTTTACACTGGTAAAAATGCGATCTTGTTTATTTTTTACACAGTAAAATTTAGATATGTCGTTTTGTAAGTTTTTAGTAGATGAATTTGTAAATATTATCATTTATATTTACAAGCGTAAAGCGTCCTGAACTTATTAACAAACCGTTCAGTCACGCAAAAAGAGACGTTTTCACCACTTGTATAAAAATCACTATTTTTCTTTCGTCAATACCAACAATATATCAAAATTTCTGATTTTTTAAAAATAGTCGACTTTTTTTCGATGTACGTTTTCAAAATAATAGCTCATATATTCAATGTGGGCATTCCAATGCAGCTTTCTGTTAATAACTACCCCTAAATATTTTATTTTTGTACCACTGGCAATCCGTTGTTATTTAATAATATTTTAAGTTGAGGTTTTGAGGCCACAGATTGGCTGCGAGTAATTGGTAATATACAAGATTTTGTTGTTGAAAGCGTGAGTCCATTTTCAAAACAATAAATGGCAATTGTAGATATTGCATGTTGAAGTAATTTTTCTGCTTTTTCTATAGTGGTGGCCATTGTCCAAATCCATCTGACAGAATTTCATTCACATCAGATCCGATATTTAAGGTAATTATTCCTTCAATTTCAACATGTGAGGCTGGAATATATACCCTATGCTCTTTCAAATGAATCCATTTATTATATTATTTGCATCATTTACATTTTTTAACTCAACTCTAATTTTATGAGTGTTAACGGGTTTTATACAGCTGATATTTTTATTAGCATATTTTTCAATTAAATGTGTTGTTATTTTTAAAGAGTTAAAATTTTGTTTGTCCATTGCTTGTGTAATATATACAATATACGGTCCTTTGTGAGCAGCGGAATATTTTCGAATTCTTAGATTTGGTTTTATTATATTATTGATTAATATACCTTGATTTAGAGTGGGTTGGTAGTGTTGGCTATTCTCGATTATCATTTCATCTGGATCTGGATCATCGTCTTCTTACATTGTGCGATTGTTAAACAATTAAAAGAAGAGGAAGGAAAAAAGGAAGATGCACTAACTTTTTTTTCATTATTAAATGCAGAAATGAAACAAAAATAAAATTATTCACAATCTTCGGTAAAACTATACTTTCAAATATTAAAGAAAGTAAATAAAACCAACCTCTCTCTACAGCAGTCAAAAATAAACTGAACTCACATAATAATATTTAATTCAAATTTCAAAGTTGGAAACATTTTTTTGGTTTTGGATTGTAGCGAATGATATAACACTGCAATCAGATCAGTTCAGTAGTGATCGTTCAGTCAGTAATTAAATAAATCTTTCACCGCTCTTTAATCTATGGTTTATTAATGAAAATTTGTTATGTGTAATGAACTCCTTTAATTTATTTTAAGCACCTCATTTCGATAGCCAATCTGTGACTTCATTTGTATGCCTGCTAGCAGCATATTTCCCTCTTTTAATTTAAAAGCCGGAACCGAAATAAAACGAAAACCAAAGAAAAAATAAAAAAATTTTTTATTTTATAAAAAGTGCTGTGGTGTAGTAGGAATTACAAAATGTGTCACAACAACACATAGATACCTTTTAAGATCTAAGTCCCACAACAACATGCGTCTTGAGGTGTTGGTGGACGATTTTGGTTTTTTTAAATCTTTGTGGATTGAAGGCACTCGAGACTATTGATTCCAAAGATCAAAGCATTCCATTTGTACGATGTACGCACAAAGAAATCCCTTTGCATTCTATTACTATGACAGTGAGTAATCTCGACAGTCCGATTACCTGCACACACCGATTGACGAGTCAAACAGGGGAAAACATATGTCTGAGGCATTATGGACCTGATTTCATCCGAGCACTGCTCGTGAAGATATTTATAAAAAATAACGAGATCAGCAACAGTGCGATGATGTTGTAGGGAATCAAGATTTAATGTTAAATTTCGATTACCAACAATTCGTATAGCTCGCTTTTGAATAGGATCTAAAAGAGCTAGGATAGTAGCAGATGCAGCGCCCCAAACTTGAAAACAATACTCCATACAGGGACGAATATTAGCAAATTAGCAAATCATTAGCGAATTTCTTTAAATATGAATATTCCTACTTTAGAGTAAAATTCGAAATAGTCCGTCGTTACATGATACTTCCATTGCACAGACATGGAGCATTAATATTTTTAAGAAAAGTGAATGAAACGCCAATTTCCAAAATATGAAACCTTGGGTAGCAGCTTTGACAAAACAAGCATATTAGATTTGGGTTTAATAAATGACTGCATCATCTTCATTCTCAAAACTACTTTTAGTGATATTTAAAGCAACAGTTTTCTCGATTATCTTCATTTGAAGTTTAGTATAAATGGTATTGAGTTAAAGGTTTAACAGCCAATACTGTACATTCACAGTACATACATAGTTTTTATAGATTGCTGTACTTTAAAAAAGGAAAAATGGTATCCTATTTGTGGGACTTCGGTGTCCGTCCGAATTTCTACATAATCGATTTACTCACAAACTATAAGTGCTATCAAGTTGAAATTTTCTACAGTTTTTAAATTTGTTTTCCCACACCTAATATAACAAAAAATTTCAAATATTTGTTTTCATCTATATTTTATGAACATAATAGAAAAGGAGATAGTAAAAAAAAGTTTTTTTAAGGAATCGAGTTTGGTTTAGAAAAAACGAAATAGATCAAAATATTTAAAAACAATTTTCAATGAATTTTCGAATACTTAGATTTTGAGTTATTGCCTAAAACGAGTGTTTTTTTTCTGTCCCCCCCTTAAATTCGAACATTACTCAAGGAAAAATTCATGGTTATGGGAAATGTTGTAAAAATTTAATGAAAACTATAGCAGTCGGCTCATCATTTCGAATGTTATTTTGAGGGGGTTTAGAGTGAAAATTTTGAAAAAATTATTTTTGACCTTGACGGTGATAAGTTCACCATTCGAACTTTTTTCTAGTCCAACACAATTTTTTTGATAATTTTCGAAAGCGCAGTTTTCGACTTATGTTCAAAAATGTGAATTCTTTCCTGTCCTTCCCCCTTAATTTCGAACATTACAAAAGAAAAATTTGAAAAAATTCACGGTTATGGAAAATGTTGTAAAGATTGAATGAAAATTTTAATGATCGGCTCGCCATTTCAAATGTTATTTTCGAAAATGCCGTTTTTGATTCAATCGTTTAAAATTTAAAATTGTGTTTTTGTGAAGAACTATTCACGTAGAATAATAATAGAGGAGGATAAATTTTGCTACGTTGTAGCAAAATGTGTATTATAGTAAACTATTAAGTTAAACGAAATAAAGAAATGTACAAACCAGATCAGATCAGAGCAAACAAGTTTACCAAGTCACATGAGCTCGACTTAGGGTAAAAGGCTGAGAAATTATGCGATAACATACCCATTTGCTATTCGATAGATTATCATTTAGTATAATTATGTTGCAGATGTCCTCTATGAGGCTGATCAATAATTGCAAACATTTTTGAAATTGTTGAACTCGGCCAGAAAATTGGTTGAAGTATAAAATTGTTACAGTCAAGTAATTGGGGATCTGTTCTTTTCGTTAGGTCTGATACAATACCACTAGTGCAGAAAATAGTAGCCAAAATCACTTGACGTTATTGAAGCTTCCTTTAGCCACCATAAACAACAGCTTTGGGTAAGATTCAACCCAACGTGAAACACTAACAAAATTTGTTTTTTTCTCAAATATTATATTATTTTGAAAACGTACATCGAAAAAAATCGACTATTACTTAAAACTCTGAAATTTTGAAATATTGTTCGAATTGACGAAAGAAAAAAAAGCGATTTCTGGATTTTTTTTTAAACTCTCTGAACCGGAGTTATGAGCGTGTGAATATTTGAGGCTTTTTCGCGGTAATTGTTTTGGTAATGGTGTCAATGTTTTGCTAATAGGTCCCACAAATTTCATGCGATTTACTTATATTTTTGCAAATAAAGAAAAAAATAGTTTAATAATCGAAATGTGTAAGTTAGAAATGAATAGTTTTTGTCTATTCCGCTAGGCGGCGCGTAAAACCTTGGTTTACTTCAAAGCTTACATCTCGAAAATCGTCCTTTTTTTTGTTTTTTACAAATTTTAAAGTAAACACATGCAGCTATTAAATCACAAAAAAAAGTGAGAGATTCCATATGGATTTTTTTAAACGATTTTGTAAAGCTTAGTAAATGAAAAATTCACATGTGTTTATTATCAAATTAAATATTCTTTAGCGAAAATCGAATCAGGTAGCGAAATTCGACGTCCATGCCGTGCTGCCTGGGTAATGCTGACAGGATTAGGTTGGTGTATCGGAGACAAGTAAAGTACAAAACTGCTTAGTTAATGATACTGTAGTGCAATTTTTGATTGATACACTACTTATATTAAGCTGATTACCGTGTGTAGTAGATTTCAGTGCAGAAAATATTTTATTTACTACTAAAATAATAATTACTTGGTACCTCAATGTCATGTTTTCGAAGATTGGTGACACTACTAAACTTTTGCGTACGCTGATATTTAAATTATCTCCTATTAGAATGAAGTATTCTAATTTGCTTGAGTACTGCTAGTTGTACTAATATAGTAACTCTTAAGGAATGATGTTTGACGATACACTTGATTACTTTTATTCGGGTAGACTGAATATATGTTTACTGGTATAGAATGTGGGTTTAGTTCAGAAATTCAATACACATTTATTTAGTAATAGTATAAAGATTGTTATTCGGTTTAATTCATTTGAGAATGCACTTACTGTTACCGAAATGGTCTTTCTGTTACCGATCAACTACGACTATTACTACTCGTTAGTTTTACCGTTCGTTAAATTTCTACTTGACTTTACTTAACTTATTGACCGCCTGATTGTTACTTATCGTCTGAACTTACTGCTAATACTCCAACTTAACGACTGCTGGTTAATTACTTTGCTTAACTTATTGACAGCCCGATTGTTTCTTATCGTCTGAACTTGCAGCTAATACTCCAACTTAACGAAAAACTCTGGTTGACTGTTCTTAAAGACTGCGTTGTTGACCGATTAATTATTCTGTTTTTAGGGTTGCGTTTTTTATACGGAACACTATTGGTGAGAGTAAAACGAGTTTTTCACATTATATCGATTATCTCGTAAACTATAAATGCTATGGACTTGAAATTTGAGGTGCATATAAAACTAATCTGTCCACATGAAATGACGGATATAAATAAAACTAAAGTGGTTTTCGTTTGGTTTACAGGGGTACGATGTGAGACCTTTGAGAAAATACATTTTTTTATAGATTCAAGTAGGGTATCATATGAAAGGACTTCATTTCAGTATTCCTTAAAAATTTATTTTGGAATTTTACACCTCACCATATTTTGTATAACTTTGAAAAATGACGTTTTTTCGTGTTTTCTTACTTCGATTAGTTCCGAACCTAACTGATCGAAAATTTTCAAATGTACTTGGAATAATAGAAAAATTAGTACGTTTTTAATAAAAAATATATAAAAGTGTCATATTCTCATAATTAGATTTATTAAGGGGGTGGAATTGGGGAGGGGTAAAACACTATTTGAAATGTGGTCAAGCGGGGTGTCATTTGAAAGAGCACTTTATTTAGAAAACATAACAATTTTTTTTACAATTTTAAGATGCACAGTTTTTGAGTTATTTTCAAACCGTTTCATTATTTATATATTATTTTAAAATTACTGTTAAATGTTAATTACTGTTAATTAGTTGGTTCTGTTGTTGTGATTAGTATTAAATATGAAAGGTATATCACCAGAGAATTTTATTTATCATATTAAACCAATCAGTACCGGTGGGGTGATTATTTTTTATTTGGGGATTTGTCACATTCAACCTAACATGAACTAAACATTGTTATGCCGCAATCTGAGGAATTACCTAACCAGTAGTATTTATAAGAGAGTCTACACCCTACTCCAGAACGAGTTCAGGTTCTGTATTGGTAGACTGAAGGAAATGTATGCCTTGGTAGTGAGATTTAACGGTCAACGAACAGTCAAGGATACATTTTCTTCAGTCGCCACACTGTTCTATTTCTTCTCTCCCTTATAAACTCACTACTTGGTAATCTTCAAGTTTAACATCCGTAACTACATAAAACAGCAACTTGGTTCAACAAAAATACATTACATAATGAACCAGTATCAAAACCATTAATTAATCGCGTTGCTTCAGTATCAATTTCTATTGACAAAACTATCAGTCTCACAATTAACATTGCTTAAATTCGTAAACATTCTTCTACTTTGTTTTCATCAAACAAAAAATAAAACTCATGTAGTTGTGGTTGCATTTTTCATTTTTTGTTGATGCTATCAGACACAATCTCATCATCATCTGTTTGAATAAACTGTTAATAAATTGTTGCATTTCGTGGTTATTGTTATTTCGTTTTCTATATAATTCTTTAATAACTGAAAACAAAACAAACTCGAATTATATGTTGTCGATCCTTCTTTCTTTTTTTATAATTGGTTGACGATCTCGTTCTAGAAAAAAAAAAAAACCGATTAAATTTCTTTGTTTGAAAAACTAGAACGACAGAAAGAAGTATA
Organism: Diogma glabrata; assembly: GCA_963693315.1. Lineage (NCBI taxonomy): Eukaryota > Metazoa > Arthropoda > Insecta > Diptera > Cylindrotomidae > Diogma > Diogma glabrata. Next base: position 180,525,284 of record OY856187.1, read on the forward strand.
CAAGTTTTTTTTTGAATGGTCATCTCCTTCACTCCTTTTTGTTTAAGATTATTTATAGAATGTTTTTACAATTTTGCAGTCAGTTGTTTTTTTGAGTTGAAAATAATCAACATATCTAATATAAATTAGATCGGTCCGTGCTAAGTATTCAGTTTTGTTTTGTGTTACCAAATTCAATTATACGGAATAACAAATTGTATAAAAATTTGTTTAAGCGCACGGTTAATAATAATAAAATTCCGCGATCAGAATGTGGTAATCGGTTCAGGTTCCCGTTCGATGCTTCCTTTTTCGTGGAAGACGTAAGCTGGTTCATTTAAAATGGCGGCGAATATTTCGGAAAACTGAAAAAAACCAAGTGATTGCAAATACCCGCTTTAATTTTATAAAAACAAAAAAAAATAAAAATTTATTGTTGGTTAATATTTGTTTGAAGCTCATAAAAACCTAGAGCTATAATTGTGAATATCGTTGTAAGAGGAAAAAAATATATATGTATGTTTCATAAAAGTTTGGTCAAAGTTTTTTTTTGAAGGATTTTCAAAAACAAAAATTTTATAATATTTATAAGCTCTAAAAAAAAAAAAATTGTTGGGAGATATAATTGCATACCATTAAATACAGTTTTTTCCATTATTTAAATAATATATTTTATGAAAATTGTGCAGTTAAATTGTTTTTTTTCACAAAAAAAAAGTTTTAAACGGAATGGTTCTCCGCCTCTATGTATGCACAATTACGTGTTACTACTAAACAAGGGAGTTTGTTGTGATCCAAACCATTTGTGTGAAGACATAACCGTCACCTAAGTGGACTTGTATACGGATGATCGCTACTGTGAGACATGCTAGTACGAAAGTCTCCCTTATCAGGATCAACAATAGGCTGGATTTTATTTCTATGAGACATCAATCAGCACAACCCCACTACCTATTAAAGTAAGGTTTTTCCTATTATATAAATTTTACTACTAACACATATTACTATTCATTTAACTTTATTTTGTAATCTGATAGAAGGCCATCATGGTCCTATAAGTTTTTGTCTGTAGGAATTAGAGATTTTTCCAGGTTGAGGCCACATTAGTCGATGGTCCGTTTTTTTTATTTTATTGAATTCATATCCTGGCATAACGGAATCTGCCATAGATCCCGCTATAAATCACTGGCGCTGAAACAGAAAAAAACTGGTTTGAAAACTTTACGTTTTAAACCACAAATTAAAATAAAACTCGTTTTGGAATATTTTTGGAAAATATTAAATTTTTTTTTGGTGAAATATTATAAATATTTTTTTTTGTTGTTGTTGGATCGACTTGCTCGAAACTTTTTTATTTACTTTTGGGAGTTTATAAATTTTATGTAATTAATAGCAATAAATTTATAAATATAAATTTTCTTGGGAATTTATAAATTTTCTTTTTGAATTCTGATTCTTTTTGAAATATATAAAATAAAATGTATGCAAGAAAGCGTGGTGTACATCATCGTAGGGAAGTGCCACAACACTTCCGTACACCGTTTTTTAGGAGGACGAGGCCGTCGCTGCCCAATCAACCCTTCTTCCTGACGGAAGAAGAAGGAGCGGTAGGTCCGGATCAAGGGATGGATGGACTTCCACCAGCGCGAGGGGAACCATATGTTCCAGGACCGTGGGTGGGACTCGATCCTTCTCTTGAGACTCACTGGACGCCAGCAAGAAGAGAGCTCTTGCGCTTGACGATGGAGGTGGTTGTCAGGGATTCACCAGGTCCACTGGAGACTGAGCCTGCTGAACCCCTGATGACTGGAGCGCGAAGAAGGATGCTGGCGAAGCGCAGGAAAAATGATGAAAAGAAGAGGGTTGAAAGGAGAGCGATGGCCCAAGCAAGGGATGAATTTGAGAGACTATGGGCAGCAGCCCACCCTGACTCTGATTCAGATTAGGAGTCAGAAGGTTGCTGCCCAGATCCCACCTCCTATGGGTATCTCTAAGAAAGAATCCAAGAAGGCTTAACCTTCTTAACATGTTTCGTTGGTTAAGGGTCGCCTCTGTCTTTTGGCATGCGATCACCAAGCGGATTTTTTTTTAATATTAGTAAAATTTCAATTAGTTTTCCTTCCGAGACTGAATGCAGCTTTACTGGTCGAGTGCTTATGCGGAAGAGAAGGGAAGCCTGTCAGTCCTACGGACAGCCAGGATCGCTTCTACAATGCTAAGCACTCCTCCATACAAGTGAAACTGCATCCAGATCTCCACTTTGTTGGGAAGAACCAATGTTCAACCCAACCTCCCTTCACAATTTCAATGGACTTCCATCCAATTGGATGCAAATCCATCCAACATCGCGTTTCAATAGTAAATTCGGTCTTGTACTGAAATCGGATCTGGAGACTGGTACTCTATACTGGTCTACTCCCAACAAACGATATTAGTCTTAATTGTTTTTCTTAACTTTTCTAGTTTTATATTTTTCTTAGTTTTAAGGATGAATGAACTCAGCATATGATTTTTGTAGATAACAGATATTTAGGCTGAATCTTTAAACAATGCTGAATTCATTTCATCACGCGGGAGGGTACTAGAATGTAGATTTTAGGATTTTTAGGCCTATTTTTGTTCTAGACCTCACATGTCGTTTCTGGGAAGAGATCGCGAGTTCGATTTTCCACTTCGAATCTTCGTTACAATTCCTTTTAAAAATTTTTGATTATACAGTCAATCGGTGTGGGCTTTGCCCAGGAAAAATCTCTAACAATTATAAATACACAAATAAATAAACATATTCTATAATTAAATATATTTTGAATAAATAAATAAATAATTCTCTTATTTTTCTAAATAAATAAATATTTTCATAATTAATTTAATATTTTTTCTAAATAAATATTTTTTTCAAATAAATAAATAAATATTATTATAGCTTCTTATAAATATTTTTATAAATAAATATTTTTCATTTTTTTTTATAAATAAATATATATATATTTTTAAATAAATAAAAATATTCTTAAATAAACTTAACATCAAGAAAAATAAATAAATATTTTTACCATCTTATGCAATAAGTAAATCAAGGTGTACAAGTTGCAACAAAATAAATAGAATTTTAAGTAAATCAATACCATTTGCTTGCTCAATACTAAATAAATAATATTTTTTCCTAGATATAAATTAAAATCTTTAAGATTTATAATTTTCTCTGTAAAACGAGGGGTAAAGGAGTTGATCATTCGAAGCATTTGTATATTTCTTTCTGCTGTTGTGAGTCGCGGTGTTCACGATTTCTAGTCGGTTTACAATTTTTATTGCATTTTACAATTTTTTTTACGGGTGTTGTGTGTTTTTTGACATTTTTGCGCGGAAAAACATTTCAGGGGGTCACAATCATTATCGTCTGTTGTTGGTTTTGTTGAGTTGCAATTTTTTTTATATTTTTTGTCCTTCTTTTCATAAAATCTGACAACAAAAGAAAATGTCAGAGGTGCCGATAGACCATCCGTTTTACGGTCTCGAGTTGTGCGAGTTATGGGTCGAGTGCTTCCTTCGGGACATCCAATACAACAGCGAAGGGTGGATACAACAGTTAAGTGATGCTGCGAGAAGTGCAACAGCACCAATAGTACAAACACACGCAGCAAATACTAAGGAAGAAAGTGAACTGATTCTGGCAGCAGCTCTGTTTTTGGCTCGGGAAGTAAGGAGTTTAGTGGCTCTAGTGCCACCAAACACACTAAAAGGATTGTTAAATCGAATAACCCACTACGTGGACCGTAATAACCGCATAAGAAACATGGAGGAGTTAAAAGATGCTACCGAATATGCAGCCAGGTCATTATCTGAAACTTTCAGGACCATCACTGCACTGATAATGGGACCAGAAGGAGGGGTCTTAAGAAAAGATGTACCAGCACCTGCAAATCTTGACGAATCATTTCAAGGTGTATTCGCGAGATCAACTCCAAATCATATGGAACCACTAGGTAACCTGATTGATGATATGACGGGCCGTCAACGAAGACAACGTCTTCCACAACCAGCCAACGAGGTACAGCAGGAACAGCTTGGACCAGCAATACCACTGGAAGAGCTATTCAATGACATCAGAATAGCTCCACCACCATACCGATCGGCTAGGGTCTCAGCAGTACCAGCATTCATACAACCGCATGAAGGGTACCAACCACACAGGTATTTGAGTCAATTCTATACGAATTGGCTCCCCTACTTCTCTGGTGACGGGTCCTCACCCGATGCTCATGAATTCTTTCATTTGGTTGAGGTGGCTGCACGAAGGGATCGGGTGACCTTTGACGATTTAAAGTCAATCGTTCCCCGATATCTCCGTGGAGCCGCTGAAAAACATTACATAAATCTAACATATGAGTATCGAGTGGTGACCTATCCCATATTGAGAGAAGCATTAGTTAACACGTTTGGCACCCTTACAGATGATAAGACGGTTTTGAAAGTACTGCTGAGCCGTAGACAAAAACATAAAGAGAGTGTCTATGACTACATAATTGGTATGAACAACTTAAATAGTAGACTGATCCGGCCTTATAATCCACGTGAATTAATAGAGATAGTGCGAGACGGTTTGTCTGCAGAATTAAGAAGTGTAACAATGATAGCTGAGTTTGCATCGCTTGAAGACCTGCGTGTGATGTGCCAAAAATTTGAAAAATTTTGGGCATCATCACCCGCAGCGTCAAGGACAGGTGGACAATCTCTGCTACCACCTACGAGAACAGCTGGTCAATACCGGATCAGTGAAGTCACACCTTCTGATGAAGACGAAACAGGTCCATCTAATTATCAACCAGGTCCATCAAACTACGTTACAGGTCCTTCAAATCATCAAATAGTTCCAGCAAACTACTCAACTTATGTAGATGCCTACAGCGCACCACCAAAAATACTAGCCAGACCAACAAATGCTAATAGGTCAATACTACCACCACCGCCACCTAGAACTGAACACCAAATTTGTAGCCGGTGTAAAGATATTGGTCACACGATATACAACTGTCCTCAAAAGCCGTACTGCTATCGATGTGGCAAGGCTGACACCATCTCTCCACGATGTACTAATTGTCATCCACCGCTTCATTTAAACTCTCGGGCGGGAGTACAGAATTCGCGAGCTGTGCCCCCAAACCCATCTTCGAGTTCGCGAGGTCATCTGAGAGATGCGTCAACCACCACCGAAGAAGAAGATCTTTCGCCACCACAGTACCAAAAATAAGTAAATCTGTTCAAACTTCAACACCATTACTGATACGTCAGAAAAAAAGATCTCAAAAGCGTATTAAACGCTCGCGCATTTACTTTAGAAAAAGGAAACTTCTCAATAAAGCGTGTGTCTCTTCGATCATTTATCGGGAAAATGATCCTAGACCACACCTGTATATAAACATTTTTAATAAAAAAGTTTATGGACTTTTAGATAGTGGAGCCTCTATCAGTATTCTGGGAAGAAATTCCCTAGAATTATTAAGAAACGCCGGCATAACCTATCACAAAATGTTTTCTGCCATCCGTACAGCAGATGGTACCCGTAATCATATCCTGGGTTATGTAGACGCTTCTATAAATTTCAATGGCTTATCGAAAATTTTTCGTTTTCATGTTGTTCCAAGTTTGCGTGAAGAACTCTACCTGGGCATCGATTTCTGGAGGGAATTTGGTATCACTCCTTCATTTGTCAGTGAATTGACACCAATTGAATCTAATAACAACTTAAATCACGATCTAAACCCTGACCAGCTACAAGAACTGGAGAACGTCAAGGATTCTTTTCCTTCTTTTGAGGTATTAGGTCTCGGCAAAACATCTTTGGTTGAACATGTCATCGATGTTGGGGATAGTGCACCTGTGAAACAGAGGCATTACCCCACATCGCCGGCAGTTCAACAAAAGATTTATGCTGAACTAGACCGTATGCTTCAATTAGGAGTGATCGAAGAGAGTTCTGACAGTTCTTGGTGCTCGCCAGTGGTCTTAATACAAAAATCTTCAGGTAAGAATCGTTTATGTTTAGATTCGAGACGTGTCAACGCACTGACCAAAAAGGATGCATACCCACTTCCTTTAATCGATGGCTTGTTAGGACGTCTAAATAGTACGAGATACATAAGCAGTATTGATCTCAAAGATGCGTTCTGGCAAATTCCTTTGGCAGAAACATCTCGAGACAAAACAGCCTTCACAGTGCCTGGACGACCATTGTACCAATTCAAGGTTATGCCTTTTGGTTTGTGCAATGCTCCCCAGACAATGTGTCGGCTGATGCATAAAGTGATACCTCACAAGTATCATGAAAGTGTCTTCGTCTATTTAGACGACCTACTGGTAGTGTCCTCAACCTTCGAGGAACACATGGAACTACTGTCTATAGTCTCTACTCTTTTAACTAATGCAGGTCTAACCATCAATCTGCAGAAAAGTAAGTTCGTGCTGCGAGAAGTAAAGTATTTGGGCTTTTTGGTTGGCGAAGGTGGATTGAAAACGGATCCAGAAAAAGTACGAGCTATTGAGGAATATCCAGCTCCAACAACTGTTAAACAGATTCGTCGGTTATTAGGTATGGCAGGGTGGTATCAACGATTTATACCAAACTACGCTAGTGTTGTTTCACCTATTACAGATCTTTTGAAAAAAGGATCTAAACGACTGCTATGGACTGATGGAGCCCAAACCGCCTTTAACAATTTAAAACATCTTTTGACTGTAGCCCCAGTTTTAATAAATCCTAATTATGGAAAAGAATTTTTTATTAGATGTGATGCAAGCATCACGGGTGTAGGAAGTGTATTGTATCAGCTGGATGATGAGGGCCATGAGTGTCCGATAGCATTCATGTCTAAAAAGTTGAATAAAGCCCAAAGGAATTATTCAGTGTCTGAGCTTGAGTGTCTTGCAGCAATTCTCAGCGTGAAGAAATTCAGAGCCTACGTGGAGGGTCATAAATTTACAATTGTGACCGATCACTCAAGTCTAAAGTGGTTGATGTCACAAAAAGATTTGAGTGGTCGGTTAGCTAGATGGAGTTTAAAGCTTCAACACATGGATTTTTCTATTGTACATAGTAAAGGGACCCAAAACGTAGTACCTGATGCTCTGTCTCGTATACATGACGACACGTCTGAAGAGTTTGCTGAAGCACTCGCTCATACTGACGACACTATTAAATCAGATGATGAATGTTATCGGCACCATGAATACACAAACATGATAGCCAAAGTACAATTGTCTCCCCAGGATTTTCCAATGGTGAAACAGTTGGATCGTAAGCTATACATGCGCATAGAACCTAAAGCTGATGCAGTACCTAACGATTTGCCTGTGTGGAAACTTTGGATACCGAAACCTCTAACTACTAAATTGATCAAGGAACATCACGACAACTGTGTAGCTGCTCATGGAGGGGTAAAGAAGACCTTGGTGGGTCTTCGGCGTCTCTACTACTGGCCGGGCATGGCATCTCAAGTTCATGACTATGTCGTGTCTTGTGATGTCTGCAAACAATCAAAGGCAACAAATCAGATATTGCGTCCACCAATGCAATCCCGATTTATAACAGATAGACCATGGCAGCGCATATATATTGATTTTTTGGGTCCGTATCCCAGATCAAAATCTGGGAATACTGTTCTTCTGATTGTACTTGATCATTTGTCAAAATTTGTATTAATTAAACCACTCAGAAATGCTACTTCACCTTCTGTGAACACATTTTTGAGAAATGAAGTTTTTCTAACATATGGTGTTCCAGAGTTTCTTCACAGCGACAATGGTAAACAATTTCTAAGTCATTCTTTTCAAAAACTGTTGTTAGAATTCAACATTTCACATATTAAAACTGGAGTCTACAGTCCTCAGAGTAACGCTTCGGAAAGGGTGAATAGGTCAATATTAGCTGCGATCAGATCTTACATTAAAGGTATGCATAATACGTGGGATTCGCATTTGGGAGATATAGCTTTTGCACTACGTTCCGCAGTACATAGCACAACACTTCATTCTCCATATTACGTGTTGTTTGGACAACACCCTATATCAGATGGCAAGACCTACACAACTCTCCGAACTTTACATAGCCTTGGTGAACCAATTGATATGGACATGGATCATACAGATCAATTAGCAATCGTCAGAGCTCGCATTAAGAAATATATGGACACAGCTTTCGCAAAGTCCCAACAACATTATAATTTACGGACGCGACCTCGTACATTTGAAATACAACAACGAGTCTTGGTACGACAACATCACCTAAGTGATGCAGCAAACAAGTTTTCGGCCAAGCTGGCTCCGAAATTCCTACCAGCCATAATAACAAGCAGGGTTGGTAATGTGTTGTACAAATGTACAAATTTGGATGGTAAGCCCATTGGGACTTTCCATGCCAAAGATATAAGAATTTAAAAAAATTTTTAAACATCATTTATCTAGTTCCTGTTAACTTATTTTTCTTGTATTAGTTTTTTTTATCCTTAATTATTATTAATTTTTTTTTATTATTATTCTTTACATTGGGATCTTGATTTATTAAAATTTCTCACCTTGGTTGTTTTAATAAATCATCCACTATGCTTAACATATTAACGTTTTCGTGTTAGATGTGGGCCGCTTAAGACTTTGTCTGCGGTTATCTGACTCTACTTTGTATTAGCTTACCCTCCCCATTCATTTTTTTTTATTAACTTTCAAAAATTTCTACTATTTTTCTAGATAGTCTTCATCGCTAACGATAGTAATGCTGTCTCTCATTACCTGAAATTGAATTTTGGTACTTGAGGGCACTGTTCAGTAAAAGTATTAGGTAGTTTTTTAGTTTTAGTTTTTTTTAGTTTTAGTTTTTTTGGGAAATTTGATGTACGTAGAAAGAGATTATTAGGCTCATATCTGTCATCAGTTCCACATACAATTACTGAACAGGGCTCTCAAGTATGGAATTTCGGTTGACGGTCATGATGGTCAACATTTTTATTTCCTTTTATTGCAATAGAACTTACCTTTAATAAGTAATATAATTTCATTCACTAGTATCTAACACTTGATTTATTTGCGCACGCTTACCAACTCTGTGCTAATCCTTGGATCTTGTTGTCTACTGGAACTCGGCATATCTCAATTGGGGAACTTTTACAGCGAGACGTGACAGTTCACACGATATCATTTTAAGTCAACAAAACTCTGGCGTTCTACAATCAAGAATTTAGAGGCAGTAGATATTAAGTCAACATTAATAAAACAATTTAATTTTTTTTGTATGAAACATCTAATTCGAAATTCTTTCATAATGGATATGCAACATCAATAATTCTAAACATATTTATTTTTCATCATGGTTACTCAACATCTACAATGCGTACTTTCTTTCATCATTTAGCGTCATGCAAAAATGCTAAACATCTGGTTGTCTTGGGAGAGGCACTCGATTCATCAATTCGTATATCTAGTATCGGTAAATAATGGTGATTGCATCATATTTTCTTTCCTTAATCTTCACAAAAAGCATTTCCCTGTTGAATGCTTGTTTGATATCGGTTCAGGAAATTGTCTGTTATGCCGCAATCTGAGGAATTACCTAACCAGTAGTATTTATAAGAGAGTCTACACCCTACTCCAGAACGAGTTCAGGTTCTGTATTGGTAGACTGAAGGAAATGTATGCCTTGGTAGTGAGATTTAACGGTCAACGAACAGTCAAGGATACATTTTCTTCAGTCGCCACACTGTTCTATTTCTTCTCTCCCTTATAAACTCACTACTTGGTAATCTTCAAGTTTAACATCCGTAACTACATAAAACAGCAACTTGGTTCAACAAAAATACATTACATAATGAACCAGTATCAAAACCATTAATTAATCGCGTTGCTTCAGTATCAATTTCTATTGACAAAACTATCAGTCTCACAATTAACATTGCTTAAATTCGTAAACATTCTTCTACTTTGTTTTCATCAAACAAAAAATAAAACTCATGTAGTTGTGGTTGCATTTTTCATTTTTTGTTGATGCTATCAGACACAATCTCATCATCATCTGTTTGAATAAACTGTTAATAAATTGTTGCATTTCGTGGTTATTGTTATTTCGTTTTCTATATAATTCTTTAATAACTGAAAACAAAACAAACTCGAATTATATGTTGTCGATCCTTCTTTCTTTTTTTATAATTGGTTGACGATCTCGTTCTAGAAAAAAAAAAAAACCGATTAAATTTCTTTGTTTGAAAAACTAGAACGACAGAAAGAAGTATACAAGTTTTTTTTTTGAATGGTCATCTCCTTCACTCCTTTTTGTTTAAGATTATTTATAGAATGTTTTTACAATTTTGCAGTCAGTTGTTTTTTTGAGTTGAAAATAATCAACATATCTAATATAAATTAGATCGGTCCGTGCTAAGTATTCAGTTTTGTTTTGTGTTACCAAATTCAATTATACGGAATAACAAATTGTATAAAAATTTGTTTAAGCGCACGGTTAATAATAATAAAATTCCGCGATCAGAATGTGGTAATCGGTTCAGGTTCCCGTTCGATGCTTCCTTTTTCGTGGAAGACGTAAGCTGGTTCATTTAAAATGGCGGCGAATATTTCGGAAAACTGAAAAAAACCAAGTGATTGCAAATACCCGCTTTAATTTTATAAAAACAAAAAAAAATAAAAATTTATTGTTGGTTAATATTTGTTTGAAGCTCATAAAAACCTAGAGCTATAATTGTGAATATCGTTGTAAGAGGAAAAAAATATATATGTATGTTTCATAAAAGTTTGGTCAAAGTTTTTTTTTGAAGGATTTTCAAAAACAAAAATTTTATAATATTTATAAGCTCTAAAAAAAAAAAAATTGTTGGGAGATATAATTGCATACCATTAAATACAGTTTTTTCCATTATTTAAATAATATATTTTATGAAAATTGTGCAGTTAAATTGTTTTTTTTCACAAAAAAAAAGTTTTAAACGGAATGGTTCTCCGCCTCTATGTATGCACAATTACGTGTTACTACTAAACAAGGGAGTTTGTTGTGATCCAAACCATTTGTGTGAAGACATAACCGTCACCTAAGTGGACTTGTATACGGATGATCGCTACTGTGAGACATGCTAGTACGAAAGTCTCCCTTATCAGGATCAACAATAGGCTGGATTTTATTTCTATGAGACATCAATCAGCACAACCCCACTACCTATTAAAGTAAGGTTTTTCCTATTATATAAATTTTACTACTAACACATATTACTATTCATTTAACTTTATTTTGTAATCTGATAGAAGGCCATCATGGTCCTATAAGTTTTTGTCTGTAGGAATTAGAGATTTTTCCAGGTTGAGGCCACATTAGTCGATGGTCCGTTTTTTTTATTTTATTGAATTCATATCCTGGCATAACGGAATCTGCCATAGATCCCGCTATAACATGTCAACTGACAATATAGAAAAACTGGACCTAAGTCTTACACCAAAATGTTTTGATTATCCCCACAAAAATAAATGTATAAAAACTAACATCAAAAATCAAACCTGTCTTTGAGACCTGAAATTAGGCGAGTTTTTGCCATCAAGACTGTGCAGTTGCGCAAATCTAGGTGGTATCTTATCAAAACATATAGGAATAAGGTGTATCGAGTACTATAAAAACATACTCATTACATGAACCAGACAGACGCTTTTTTCAGCGTTAAATGTTAATGATTTTGACTCCCTTCCTAAAATATGCCACACCACTTGAATAGAATTTTGTCCCAAATACAATTTTTCATACTTTTCAATTTTCATACGTACACCAAATTGAAATAGAAAGGTACCAGTTCACAATCGTCCTTTGACCTTCGTCACAAGACCATTAACTGGCATTGTAGGCTGTTAAGTTCATTATGCAAAACTTCTTTGGTGTCGCCCAAAAGTGTCTACACCTTTATAATTACTATTATTAGTATAGTTGATCCTGATAAAGTTTGATTTGTAAAATTACTATATGCTCCAAAGTTTGAACTTTTAAATTAGGTTTGATCAAAAACGTATCGCAATAAAACTCAAAATTTAAAACTTTATATTAAATTTTTTTTCGAAAACCTACCCTTAATTTTTTTGGTTATAACATGTACTGTTCATATATATAATTTTTTTCTCATTTTTAATTTAATAGAAAATTCAATTATTTTAACATTTTTATGTTCTTTTTACCTTTTTTTTTGTTACTTACATTTCGGAAAATCCAATATAGTGGTTCCTCATAAAAATCGAATCACCCACATAAAAATAAGAAAATATTATAAGAAAAACTCGCCATAGGTTTTCGGTTGTGTTTTAATACACTAAGAAAAAAAAACTAATAAAATAATGTTTCGACGAAAAATAATACTTTGCGACAGGGCTGGCATAACGCATAAAAATTAGATGACAACAATATAATATTTTATGACACAACTCATTGTTAGTGTCTTACCTTTACTAACTACAAAGGAAATCACATTATTTGAATTTTCTTTGGACATAGAATAAGATCAAAATGATCATTCTGTTATTAAACAAGACATATTTGATCAAAACGAATGCTTGTTACTAAATCTACCTTTAAAATTTCAATTTATTATATCCTTGGATTTTCGATATGATCTGAATAAAAACGGATGTGAGATTATAGCGCAATTGGCCATCTTTGCACAAAAATAAATATTATTTTTACGGAACTCATATGAATTCGAAAAATTAAGTCACTTAAAATTAACATTTTATCGTTTGTGTTGGACTATCCTGAATCTAAATGCTAAAATAAAGTTTCTGGCTGAGGGTGGGTAGGCGGTTTGGTAGGTGGGTGTGTTATAAAACACATGGGGTTTGATGAAACTTTGGTATATGATCTGGGCTCAGTTGAAAATGAAATATCTGGATTCATTTAAAAACTGGACAAAATGGTGGGTAGTCTCCCGAACACTTGGGGCCCTATTCCCGAACACATAATTGTCAATCGATAATATTGTCAATTTCACCAAAATGCTTCACAACTTTGTACAAAAACGGTATTCTATAACACAAAATTTGTGTATCCATATAACACAAACCCTAGCAACAAAACTATAACAAATTATAACAGATTTTTGGTACTCAATTCGAAATAAAACAATCAGATATCGTTGTTAGCAACTTTTTTGACAACTTCATTTTTTAATCTTAAAACATGCAAAATAAAGTAAAAATATATTTAATAAATAAATATGTTTTAATGATATATATATCGTCGCCTTAATAATGAAATAACGTATGCCATATATACGTTGTTATTATATAATGGGTGCGCTACATTCCCCATAAGGATGTCTATAGAGTGGCATTTTAACATTTTCCAATTATTTTATAACTGGGGGGAAAATTAATATATTGTTAATTAACGTACATGCAAATTTGAATTTGGTTAAATATTGAAACAGCGTAAATGCATGTACGATATTCCAATTCCTACAGAATAATAACTTGGGTAAAATCATTGTCGTATATATTACATACATTACGATCGCCACACGAAATAGTAAATCTACAATATTGTATAAGCATCATTCATGACTACATGATAAACCGGTTCATACAAATAAAAAATTGTAAGAATATCATGCGTTAGTTCAATAATAATTTATTTTAGGCTTAATCGTACTTTCATGCAAAATGAAATAACGGATATGAAATATGAAATAACGTATAAGGTACCTGATTGACTTTTCACCTCTTTTTAGGTAGAAAAGCGAGCAGGTACCAATGTGAAATTTTAATATGTTGTGAAGAAATTAGTCAAGATTAATTGGTAGCAATTTTTTTTCCAATATCTTTATTCATTCAATAATGCTGCCGAGTTTACGAAAATCAGAAAATCGAAAAATCTTTAAACCCAATTATCTCGAAACTACACTTTTGCGAATACGTTGTTTCATTATTAAAGCGACGATATATATATATATATATATATATATATATATATATATATATATATATATATATATATATATATATATATATATATATATTTATATATATAAATATATATATATATATATATATATATATATATATATATATATATATATATATATATATATATATATATATATATATATATATATATATATATATACATATATATATATATATATATATATATATATATATATATATATATATATATATATATATATATATATATATATATATATATAATTTAGGGTGTTCCTTAGTCATATGAGGAAAAAAAAATAACGATATATTTTTGGTCTCACCCCCTAAATCGGTGTGTATACATATGAAAATGAACTGCAAGAAATTTTAGGTCAATCAAATAAAGTTAACCCGTGCCGACTTGAAGTTGAACTTTGGCTTTAGAGTCATTCTATATGAAATCATCGAAAAAAAAGAAAAATTGTTGCCGCACTGTTTTAGATGTTACTCAAACTTTGTGGAAATGTTCTTTAGGGTTCAAAAAATCAAAATCCACAAGGATTTAATTTTCGCACGCGCCACACAAAATAAAGCACTTGAAAAGTCGTATTTTTGTGTTTTGCGGTTCTAGCTGTAAAACTTTTTCTAATAAAGATATTGATTTGATCAATGTGGCATTATAATGCTGAAATATGGTAGTTTCTTAAACAAAAATAAAAATGTAAGAAACTGTAAGCTGTAAGTAAGAAGCTGTAAGAAACAAATGGCTATATAATGTTGGCTTCTCTTTAAACGCCTGTACACCCGCGTCAAGAGGAACTAACAAAACAAACTTTAAAGTTTTTTAAGTTAAAGATTAGAACCAAATATCCTGCTAATTTCAAATGTTTGTCTTTTACCAAACACATCCAAATTGTAGCCTGAAATATGCAAATTGCTGAAATTTCAAAATTTCAAGTAAAGAGTTTTTGCATTACGAGTTGACTGAACGAGTCGATTTTAATTTTTTATACTATAACGATATGTGCACTTTGATATTTAAGAATATTTAGACTTTTATATTCAACAGTGCAGACGCTGGTGTCAATTGAAAATCACAAGAAATCAATAAAATATACGTATTTTCAATACTCTTTCATTTTTCAAATTTATGAATTATGTCAATTTTTATTTTTGTTTTAAAAACTACCATCTTTCAGCTTTAAAATGCCACCTTGATCAAATCAATATCTTTAATAGAAAAAATTTTCAGCTAGAACCGCAAAACACAAAAATACACTGAAATTTGATTAGAATATCTATTTTACTAATATACTACGCATACGGTACGTTTATTACTACCCACTACCAAAGAATATATAAAAAACTAAATTTCATCATTCATAAAATCAACATTATTACGCATAAAATCTCTTTTATTCCGACGACTCGATCTAACCTTCCATGTACGAAGACATAAGAAGACTAAAATGAAATTGCATCTACCAAAGAATATATGAAAAAGAAAATATAAAAAAATATAAAATAAATTTTTAAGTTTTAAATTTAATTTCGTTTTTGTATGTATGTAAACTTATAATGCATATGTATATAAAAAGTTTTCCGTATATAATAACTTTTTTATTTATGATCCGAAAAATCCTAATCCCAATCCCAGACTTAGGTTACAGTAATATCAGTTAGCACTGAAAATTTGAAATCAATGAAAATTCGAATAAAAAAGCCTTAGGCTGCACAAAATTTTGGGTTAGCGTATTAATATATAAGAAGAAGAAGATATATATATATATATATATATATATATATATATATATATATACATATATATATATATATATATATATATATATATAAAATATGGTTATTTAATATTAATAAAGACTTATTTATATTTTTGCAGCATAAATTAATTTACGCCAATCGATGAAATTTGTATAAAAAAGTCAACACACAAAACATAAAGCAAAATTGTGATTTTGACAGTAACTATATTGTTCTTGTCAGATTCACAATATTGTGTTGAATTTTCACTGAATTGGTACGAAATTCACAATAATGTGTGAATTTACAATATTGTTATGACATTTATGTGTTCGGGAATAGGGCACCTGTTTATTTGCATCTTTAATAACTTCTAATCCTGGCTTTTAATCGTATGTAGACTTGGTATATAAGGTTTTAGTACTGTTTCCAATATTCCAATATTTCCTTTATATTAACTAACTTTCGGTTAAAAGGTTATTTAAAAAAAAGAATTTTATTTTCATTGAATTATTTTCAGGTGTTTATCCCTACTTTAGCGTACAGTTACCGTAAACAGTTCGTCATCGAGATAAAGCCAAAATATCCAGTTAACTTCTTTGTTTTCAAAAGATTTTTTGTACTAATTGTGAACCAACTGCTGCTCTTGTCAATTCCTTTGCTAACAGTTGTTCTACTGGTTTCCCTTGTTTATTGTGTGAATTGATTTAGTTTCATCTAAATAAAACTATGAATTCATAACTTACAAATTTAATATATTCAATCATCACTCAATCATCCATAGCCATTTTTCTATTCATCTATCATTCTTCTATAATCTATTTTTATTTTCTCATATTGTGATTTTTTATACAATCATAAGACATATTACAATTTACAAGCCAATTTTAACTGATAATAAAACGACATCTTTCTGTTGTGTTGATGTTACAATAATTTTTATTTCAACAAATTTTCATCCATCCTCAAACCTATCCGGAAAAAATACTCTGCTGTTTCTATTTTATTCAATTTTATTCATATTCTCTTGCTTTGTTTTTACTGCTCAGCTGTCATGTTGTTGCTTTTTGTTGTTGTTATGAAGTGTAGAATAATTCGTGAGAAAAATTGAAATGGAAAGGTTTGCCTTTTGGCTGCATGCAATCACGCTAGCCTAAATTGATGTCTATTGTATTATGATATTTTCTTTTATTGTTATGCTTATTTTTTGATTCGCTCAAGGATTAATATCATAAATAAGCAATTTGTTGTTTTATAGGTATATTAAATAAAAGGTACTAAAATAATTTTAGAAAAAAGCTCACTTTCCTTCATCAATCAAAGTATTTTCAACAAATTGTTTTTTTCGCTCATCATCACAGTATTGATTATACATAATAAAAATTATCAATCTTTTGACAAGAGAAAAACATTTATTTTTCAAACAACACTCACAACACTTTAATTAAATCAAGAACAGCTTTTGAGCTTTTTTTTGAAAATAAAAAACTTCACTTTGATTGATAATTTTAATTTGTTGTGCGGTTAACAATGGATTAAAAGAAAATCGAATATTTTTCGATTTATACAAAAGTACCAGGAAAGGTTAAGGTACTGATTGTTCATAAAACTATGCCAAAGAAAATTATACGAACTGATAATAATTCAAATTAATGATATTACTAGCGATAGAAATTTTATCATGTTGATTTTTCTATTACATTCAACAAATAATATGGTGAGAGAGGCAACTTATTATCATTTCGATTAAATGTTTTGATTGTGTCACTTAAATTCATCAAATGTCGTCATATATAAACGTTAAATAAAATAGATTTGATTCATGATTCAGTTACAAAATGAAATAAATGGGAGAATAAAAGGAGAATAACGGAATAAAGATTGAATAAAAAAAGCGTCTTTTTTCGATTAACCTTCTGTGCTCGTTTAAGTGGAGTAGATGATAGAATGGAATATTTTCGTGTCAGTATATCAATTTATACATATCATAGACTATTGGATTAAATGACTTGCGAGATTATGAAATATCTAAACATTTCAATGTCAATTTGGTGTAGAGATTTGTATTTGTAAATGATTTCATTTTGGATTATTATTAGTAATTATAGGTATTAGGACGATATAAATAAAATGAGTTGGATTTACGTTTTATGTAGAAGAGTATGATAACTAAGGTATCCTGATTCTGAAATTATGGTGAAATGTTTATATACAAACTAGCCAACGAGTAGTTTGCAATATTGATAAACCTAGTAGAAATTAGTTAGAGAAAGCTTGAATACAGTCAGGGCGTGATCAGGGCTAGAAAGGGCAAGCCTTATTAGAGCAATCTGATGTAGACCTGAGTTAGAATACCCTTTAATGGTTAACCTTATTTGAAAATATCCGACCCTGACTTGGTTTTTCGTATTTGACCCCTAATTGGGCAATAAGGGATGGGCCTGATACAAAATACCTTACTAGGGTTTGCCTTATTTAACTAGGACCTTATATGGCAAACTTGATCAAGACCTAATTCAACTATCAAGATCAGGGCCTGATTGGGCAAAACCATTAGACTCATAATTAGGACGGATCAGGGCTCACTCTCGTGATCAGGACTCAGGCTTCTATTTGAGCCCTAACAAATGTTTGCTCGGGATGCATACCACAAGAACATTGAATGGGTTAATCGAGAGACTCAACAAGTAGCAAGGAGTTTGTCGTATCTTGTTAGAGATTAGTATTTAGAAATATTCATAAATTTTGTATGAAATTGTTTGAAATTGTTTGAAATTTATCAAAAATGCTAATCTAGTGTGTACAAATAATATATTTGCATCTTTCCTAATTAAGATGTATCAAATGCTACTTAAATATTTTTTTTATTCTTACAATTTGAAAGAAAACATAATTAGAAAGGACAACATTTATACCAACATATCGTTTTTTATTTTTTTACTAAACCGTTTCCAAAAATGTTAGTTTTTTAAATTTTTGTTTATTTTATAGTTTTAGTCTTCGAATCAATGTATGATTTGATGATCATCAATTTTTTGTTGGTTTAAGAAACCTATTTTTTTTATTGGAGGGCCTTGAGACTTGCAGTCGCAGACCTGCGACCTGAAGGTCTATTGTGCTTATCCTGATTGTTTTATTAGTCAGTCGTCGTCTGAACCGTTACTGGTTGTATTCTGTCATCCAAGTTGAGACTTTTAATAAAACTAATTAGCTCATTTGGAGTGACATTTTGTGGAATGGAAGTGTTAGTCTTTTATGAGCAAATTTGTTGTATCTGTGCCAAGAGAGTTCAGGACAGCTGCAGATGACGTGTTCCGTCGTTTCCGCGTCCAAGTAGCTGAATCTACACCTCAGAAACAACAAGGCCCATTTTGTTAAGATGGTGGCTTAAAGGACCATGTCCAGTAACGCACCACGTTAAAATTCTTAGAGACTCTCTGTTTAAGTCGATTGTTTTTAAGGGTGAAACAGGGAGGTTACCTAGAAACTTCTTAGAGTGTACTAGTCCCTCTCTGCTTCTCCATAATTTAGCATTTTGTTCCTGTTCCCATGATTGAATTGTGTTTTTGAGCGAACTCTTGGCCATTCCGAAGCATGGTTCCGGTCCAACAAACTTTTTATCGGCCCCTTGCTTTGCTAAAGCGTGAACGATAGCATATCCTTGTATTTCTGTGTGGCTAGGTGCCCACACAAGTGTTACTATGTTATTGCACGAGATTTTTAATAGATTTTGGTAGCATTCCCATACCAGTTTTGAATCAAAGCGCGTAGTTTTTAGTGCCAAGAGTACTGCTTGGCTGTCAGAGATAATATATATTTCAATATTTTGGTATTTTCTTTCAGCACATAGCAAAGCGCAACTGCGAATGGCAAAAATTTCGGCTTGAAATATGGTTGTTGTGGTGCCTAGGGAAACCGTTTGCTTTGTTCTAGGACCAAACACTCTTGCTCCCGTGCCCATATTGGTTCGAGAACCATCTGTATACCAACTGCTGGCGTTATGTGGCAGTGACCGTATGTAGTTTTTAATACGATCTCTGGCCAATATCTTGACATCAAAGTGTCTGTCTAAATCTATTGTTTTTGGCATACAATCCGAAATATGATATGTATGCATTTCAGCTTGTAGTTCAGAAAGGATTTTAAGGTGTCCGGTTAGATAACCCGGCTTAAACCCTTCTGTGAGCTGCAGTCTATGAACGCTCAACACCGCTACAGATTTTACATGTAGGTGCAATGGAGACAGCTTTAGAAGAATTTCCATTGCTGACGTTGGCGTGGTTTTGAAAGCACCTGTGGCACTAAGACACACAAGCCTTTGTATTTTTGTAAACATATTTTGAGCAGCTATTTGGCGCGTTTTAGGCCACCAAACTAAAGCTGCATTTGTTAGAATTGGTTTAATAAGACTTTGGTGCAACCAAAGTATCATTTTTGGGCTAAGACCCCATGTTTTCCCAAACAGGTTTCTGCATGTGAAGAAAGCTTTGTTTGCTTTATCGGAGATATATTTCAGGTGTGAGTTCCAGGTTAGTTTGATATCCAGGATCACACCCAAATATCTAACCTCTTTTGATGTTTGTGTTGGATCGCCGTTTAGAACAGGAGAAATGAAATTAAAGTTTCTCCTGTTTGTGAAAACGACAATGCTTGTTTTTCGTGGGTTGATCGACAGTCCCAATCTGTTGCACCACTTTGATCCAATATTAAGAGCTGTCTGGGTTCGACCAGCGACAATGGAGTCATGTTTCCCTCTAACCATGACTGCCAAGTCGTCGGCATAGCCTACAGTGTTGAAGCCGGAATCATTTAGCTAAGTGAGGAGATCATCAGGCACCATTACCCAAAGCAGCGGAGCGAGCACGCCCCCTTGCGGGCAGCCTCTAGATGCAGTAACAGTCACTGAATAATCACCTAGTGTAGCCGTTATCTTCCGACTCTGTAGCATCTTGATAATCCACGCAATGATAAGCGGGTTTATATTTTTCTCTGTGGCCATTTCAATGATAGCATTGAAGTGGACATTGTCAAAGGCTCCTTGTATGTCCATAAATGGACAAACAAGTGCCTCCTTATAGTTAAGGGTGCTCTCAATTTCTTTCACAATTTTGTGCAACGCCGTTTCAGTAGATTTCCCAGTCTGTTAGGCGTGATGGCTAGAGTTGAGAGGGTTTTGTTTAAGACATACATGACGGATGTGATAATCCAACATCTTTTCCATTGTTTTTAATAGAAAAGATGTAAGACTTATGGGTCTGTATGATTTGGCTTCATTAGGTTTTTTTCCTGGCTTAGGTATAAAAACAACTTTGGTTTCTCGCCATATCTGAGGAATGTAAGCAAGGCGAAAGCTTGCTTTGAACAAACGCATGAGATATGGAAGAATGATTGTTAGACCCTTTTGCAGAAATACCGGAAAAACTTCATCACCTCCTGGAGATTTGTACGGACCGAAGGATTCTATAGCCCATCTCGCTTTGTTGGGGGTGAAAATTGTATTGGCTAAATGATCTGCAGTACTTTTAGTTGCAGGATCTAGAAGATGTACGTCTTCGTTAGCATTATCTTCCGTGCTCCATTCTATTGACCCCGGAAAGTGGGTTTGAAGTAAAGTATCTAGTGTCTCAATACAGCTAGTGGTATACGTACCACTTGGTTTGCAGATTGAGCCTAGAGAATTTGTGTGATCAGACGACATCAATTTTTGGAGTCGAGCTGCAGCAGGCAGATAATCTATCGTTTTGCCGAGCTCTTTCCAGCTATTTCTTTTTGATTGTCTAAGTTCTTTATTATAATTGGTTAGAGCTACTCGGTACTCTGTCCAATTATTTGTTGTTTTTTCTCCGTTAAAGAGCTTGCGAACTTTATTCCTTTTCCTCTCCAAGTTACCATTCCACCAAGGTACATCTCTGCATCTTTTGGATTGAGTTATTGGAGTACCAAGGTGGTATGCTTCAGTGCTAATTTCTTGTAAATTATTTGCTGCAGAGTCAAGCTCAAATGTAGAGTTGATACTGCTGCAACTATTTAAAATTATAATCAAGATATGTTATGTAAAGTTCCCAGTTGCTTTTTCTTGGGTTTCTAAAGTACTGGATGCTCTTTGGGTAATGTTCTATGTTGAAACATATATAAGGATGATCAGACATAGAAGCTTCCTCCGAAACACGCCAGTTCTTAACATGATTAGTAGCGTTTATGTTAGTTAAACTAAGGTCAAGGACCTCGCCTCTGATTGCGTATTTAAAGGTAGGCTCACTACCTTTGTTTGCAATAGACATATTGTTTGTATACAAAAATTGAAGCAGACGCTCGCCTTTTGTGTTAATGTTGCTACTTCCCCACACTTCCCCTATTATGAGGTTATAGTGGTTATTGTTGCAATACTTGATGAGTTTCTCTACCACTTCTGGTGGTGTCTCGTCCTCATCCCCCGGAAAGTATGCAGAAGCTAAAATGAATTTACGAAATCCACCTTGAGGAAGATGAATTTCTATCTGGACCGTTGCAAGATCTCTACAGATAAATTCATTCAATGGAAATATTTTCAGATGTTTGTTGAAGAGAAACGCGGTTCGCGGTCTTTCCACATCTGAGAAATAGATCAGTTTTGTGTTTTTGTTTGACGATGGACCTTTTATTTTTTTACTGTCTGCCCACGGCTCCTGTATAAACGCAAGATCGTGAGCATCCTGTTCAACTAACCGGTTCAAATTAACTGAGCCCATTTCTGATCTGTGCAGATTAATCTGAACACAACTTAATTTAGGTACTAGAGATTTTTGTCTATATCGTACAGGTCTTCTGCACCCAGAGAAATGCTTGCTTTTATTATGCATATGACCGTACAAATTATGCATAAGACCGCGTAAAAAAGAACTAAGAGGCGAATTTCATAAATCATGCATTTTCATTTAACAAGTTTTTATAAATTTGACAAACAATATTTATGCTTCTTCCACATAAATCATAACCTATTCTGTGATGAATTTATGAAATTAATTTAAGCAATTATACGGCCAAATGTACAAATTATACATTATAAACATAATTTTTAACAATAAATTATCCATTAATTTGTTTGATTTAATAACCGGCATATACATGAACCATACTTACATAGCTTAATCAAGCTATATTATTTCCTATTCTATACTATATTATTTCCTATTCATAATAAATTTATTTTTAAATATTTCGTAATTAAATAAAAAATACATAAATTTATTTTTACAAAACTGAGCTTCATTTATTTAAAAAAAATTTTACAGAGTTTTATCTGAAGAATTTATTTCTAATTTTAATTTCTGATATAGTATAAAGTTTAGGTTTAAAATTTAGGTTTAAATTAAAAATAATTTAAAAAGCTATATTTATATATTTAAGGAAAAATTTAAACATTTACAAAATAAAAATCACAAAAACATTATTGCGAAAAATTTTACAAACTGGAATCTTTGATTTTGTTGGTTTTGCTTCCAGAGTAAATGCTTGAAATCATATAAGTGTTTTCTTAAAATTGTTTATCCTTTTTGGGCATGTTTTCATTGAGTTGAATAACTAAAGAGCCAGCATATCTGCAATCTGAAATATAGAGAAATAAACCAATAATTTTAAAAGTATTTGCGTTGCTGTTTATTTAAAACTACATTTTCCATTATTTAACGATGGACGGTCTTGCAGATTAATGAGAAAGAACTTTTTCTCCATTTTTCTCCAGATGCACAAATAATAAAATGATCATTAAATATATGTCCTTTCCCGCAAAGCACCCGATTACTAATCTAAAAAGAAAGAAATACTAAAAGTTAAATAATTCATTTAAAGTTACCAATCATTTTCTGCGAGTGGAACTGTCCATTAGGATGCCCTTCTAAATTTTCTAAAATTTTTCCACATTATAATCTATCGTATGTTCTTCTTATTTTTTCGCTTAAACAAAGGCACTTATTAAAATATTGATACTGGTGCCTGTGAAATACAAAGTAAAGCCTAAAACATTACCTTTCAAGCGCAAAAACTCCAGTTCACAACTTGAATGTTTTTCAAAATATCGTTTTGATTTTTTTATCAACTTTTCTGCATAAAAAATAGAAACACAAGATTAAATAAAAAAAGTTTATTTTTTACATTATATAGATCTGCGATTCACCCATTTCATAGGGACAAAATCGTTCACTCACCTTATAGTTAATTTTAGAAACTTCAAAACATTTATTTTAGTGGAATCTCAAAAATCTTAAAAAATTTAATCACTTGAACTAATTACATAGTACATATAATAAATAATATTATTTGTAACACACTATAACATATTAAAAAAGTAACATTATAATCTAAACACTTTTAAGTATAATTGCCATTTTTAAGAGGGCTTTTGTTTTAAGTCGCGTCACTAATACTATATTATGGAAAGAAAAATTTAGATACAGCATCAAATAAATTCTTTTCGTTGCATATTCTGTTGATAAGAAGCATAAAAAGAGTAAATAAGAGTAAATAAACTTGAATTATTCGGCGGCCGTATGATTTATTGTTATTTTTCTACAAAACGTAAGGCATTACTAGTAAATTAATCGTTTAAAAAAAACGGGAATCATATTTACTATGATTGAAATATTACTCGATAAAATATCATAAATCATTCAATCTATGTAAAATTCAACCGAAATTATGCATGATTAATGTGCATTATTAATAATACAGAATGGTAATTACAACAATGTAATTATACAATTCTTTTGCATAAATTATGATGAGAAATTTCTCTGGGTGTGTCTGACTTAGGGCAAGCTGGTGAATCAGACATTACCATAGAGTCAGACATGGTGTGTGTACTATCCGAATTAGGATAAGCTAATAAATCAGGCATGATCCTAGAGTCAGACATGGGATGTGTGCTGTCTGGTTTAGAGTAAGCTGATAAATCAGGCATGATCCTAGAGTAGAACATGGTGCACAGTTTTGTTGTTAGTTTGTGTGATGCGTTTGGAGAAGCATCGCTCTCATCTAAAACTTTATAGTTTTCCATACAATATTTATGGAGAAAGTAGGGAGGTACATTGGTCAACCACAACAGAGCCCTGTGCTGTGGTAAGGCTATTGAAACTGGAGGACGCCCGGTATCCAGAGTTCCGTACTAATAATAAAGCACCCCCTTGACCATGCTAAGCTTTCGGCGTACGTGTCTCACCTTAGCTTTGGGTTTTGGACTTGATCTTGGCTTCGATTCTCCCCGAGGACCTAACGGCATGGGTGACCCTACCGTTGTAGCTCCTAAGATCACTGAGTCTACTGAGCCCCATCACTGCGTCAAAAAGTCAAGTCCATTAGATGGGGTTAAGAAACCTAATTTTAAATTCAAAAAAAGAAAAATTATATCGTTTGTTGTAGAATTCTTCTTTATGATTAAGATTATGACGTAGACTCAGACTGTATGCATTCTAAAGATGCTATACGATATAGCCACCATACCATGAATACACCTTATAGACTTAAGACCATGTAGTTTAGCCACAAACTCTGCCAGAGCCTCTTACGTGATTTCATAGTCTCTTAATTTCTGCCTATGCTTCGTGGTAGAACCTTATTTAGTGTTGCACATGTAAGTAACACCATTGTAAATATTTTAAATATTATCAATGAACTTTCAAATTTTACTTACTATACTTTAACTTACTATACTTTAACTTACTATACTTTAACTTACTTACTAATTGCAATTTGTTTATAAAGAATTGATTTAGCATAATAATCAAAACTATTAAAAAAATATCTTATGTTCTTTGTATGCACTAAACAAGAATTATATTTTATAATGTATGGGCGTAAAGTACATTGTTCCGCCACCGTAACTATTATATAATAATAAATTATAATGCAGGGACGTACAGCTAAGGTTTTTGGACGTATGTGGAGTTTGCAAATCGAGGCGCCAGATAAGATTTGCACCCACATTAAGGACAAAATAGTTTACGTTCGTGCGTCATATACTATTTTTTATTCGCCGCAAGCAATATGTTTAAAAAACAATTGTTTAATCTAAATCAAAATTAAAAATATTTATAAATTTTGAAATAAAAATATGTTGAACAAGTAACCTTTGACCAAAATATTTGTTATTTTTTCAAACAAATTGTATAACTATGACAACAAAAAATAACAAATATTTTGATTGGATTATGAAATTTGGCATTAAACGGTTCCGTTGATAAAAATTTTTATTTTTAACATATTTTAGACAAATGTAAATGTCATTATGTATATAGCACTTGTTACTTTACGCAGAGTAACTTAAAAGTTAATTAATAAAAAAACACAAGGCTGATTTTTAGATACTCTATATATATTTCGGTTTGTTAGACCATCTTCAGGAGTATCAGTTTGTTAGACTATCTTCAGGAGTCTAACAAACCGAAATATATATAGAGTATCTAAAAATCAACCTTGTGTTTTTTTATTGATTTACTTTTAAGTTACTCTTTTTGACTTTTAAAGTACTCTGCGTAAAGTAACAAGTGCAATAACATAATGTTATTTGAATACTTACGCCAAGTGCCAACGGCAAGCCGTGTTAATTAAATGTAAATGTGTTTTCCTTTTGTGGACGTAACCATGACAACAAAATATGAGGTTAAAAAACTAAAATTATAGTAATAAAGTAACACTTTAATATGTAGGCGAATAAAAAATATGGTTTGCAATTTAGTTGTGCGTAAATGTAATTTTTAATAAGGAAGAAAGGTTTTTGTTTATGTTGTCCGCCGTGTGCGGCGATACTTTTACATCATGAAACGGGACGAATATCCACCCTACATTTTGAAAAACTGTCAAAACCAAACCCTAGGAGGAAAAGTGGTAAGTGTGTTGACTTTTGTTCGGTGTTTTGTGTTTTCTTGATCGTATAAGTATTTTTAGAGCAAAATAAAATGAATTGCTAAAATGCAAATATTATAGGGAGAGTTGTGCCATGGCAGATTTCCCTTCTGGAGATCCTCGATTGCTTTTGAGGGCGCGATGTTTTGGTTATAATTTAAATATTCTTGTTAGTGAAGTTATTCAACTATTTTTGTTCTTTCAATATTCTTCGCGGTCTACCGCGAAGGTCAACTAGAGTGGAATGGAGAAAAATAAAATAAACTAGAGTGGAATGGAGAAAATGTAAAGATTATTTATAATGATATATTTTGTTTTATAAATAAATGATATAAGTTTTATAAATAATGATATATTTTGTTTACATATCTGAGGATCAAAACTCGTCAGGAAGAACTGAGGGGCTACAGAGTTACACAACTTATTAACACTATTATAATAATTTACAGCACACGGATAGTATATCACACTATCATAACTTGTATTATTATTATTATATATATATATATATATATATATATATATATATATATATATATATATATATATATATATATATATATATATATATATATATATATATATATATATATATATATATATATATATATATATATATATATATATATATATATATATATATATATATATATATATATATATATATATATATATATATATATATATATATATATTTATATATATATATATATTGTAATAAACTTCGTCCAGAATGGGTTAATTTTATTAACTCCTTTTTCAATCTTTTACTTGTATTGCAAATTGTATTGCATAAATTAATGTAAATCAAATTTGTTATACAAATGTTTACATTAATTAAAAGGAGTTACCTAATACATTTTGCATAAATTAAATTTGAGTTCGCTAATACAAATGCAAGTATGAATGAAAACAGGTGTGGCCTATTTCAGATGTACGGACTACGTAGTATTGATTTCTAGTGGATTATAGAAGTTTCGATTTATTTATTTTTCGATATAAATAAGCAAACAAAAATATCAGATAGTCAGTTTTTATTTTGCAATTAAAAGTGTTTTACAAATATTCGAAAGTATAAGGAATAATCGGTGGTACTTGAGCCTGGGTACTAATAGTAAAAGAATCGGAACTTAGTGGAATAGTAAATACAGATTTTACGATTCCGAGTATTATTGATTCAAATTGCGGAAAAGCGGTGAAGTTTATGGTACATAAATTGGAGACCCTGGAATTTATTGTAAGGAAAAACGGAAGCTGCTGTAATTTGTTGACAAATAAAGTTTGAGATTCTGTTAACCAAAGATCCGTCTTTTTACTGTCATATTTGTTCAATAATCTAAAAGAACCAACGAAGAGTCGTTACAGTGGTGTCAGAAGTGGGATTATTGAAACAATGGTCAAGACAGTAAATATTAGTGATCTCAGCCAGACCCAGCTGAAGGATGAGTTGAAGAAAAGGAATGCTCCAATCCATGGAACGAAGGCAGAACTTGCATTCCGGCTGCGAAAAGTTTTAGAAGAAGCAGGCCTAAACACAGAGGTCATAGAAGTAGAGTCGGAGGAAGCTCCGGTTCAGAATGCCCCAGCAATTGATCCGATGATGGTGTTGATGAAAGAAATGATGGCCCGACAAGAGAAACTGGCAGCCGAACAAAAAGTAGAGCAACAACAACAACTTGCTGATATGATGGCCCGACAAGAAAAACTGGCCGCAGAACAAAAAGCCCGACAAGAGAAACTGGCAGCAGAACAAAAACTAGATCAACAACGACAACTTGCTGATATGATGGCCAAACAAGGAAACGAGCAACGACAACAGTTTGCTGATATGATGGCAAAGCAAGAAAGTCTACGTGAAGTAATCGAGTCACGTATATCCAGTGCAGAGGTCAAAATCAACAACATGGAAAGGGAGCTGCGGAAAGTTACCGAAGAACATGAAGAGAAACTACGCAATCTCTCGAGTGAATTACGCCAAGAAATAGCACAAGGAAAGTCAGGTAACATGATCAATCCATCAACTACTTCAGCTCCAGCTAGAGTAAAAACACCCGCATTTGATGGATCTACATCGTATCAGATATTTAAGATGCAATTTGAGATAGCAACAACTGGGGTTGAGCACCAGCAAAAAGCAAACGCGCTTATATTGGCATTGAAGGGACCTGCTGCTGAAATTTTGCAAACACTATCAGCGACAGAGCGTGATTACAGCAAGATAATGGAGGCCTTAGAAGTAAGATATGGGGAAAGTCATATGCAAGCTCTCCATCGCATGCAGCTCAAAACACGGAAACAAGGAGTCAACGAAACTTTGCAAGAATTAGAGGCTGACATTGTGAGACTGGTAAATCTGTCATACCCGAACTATAACGCTGAACACCGAGACGAATTGGCAGCTGATACATTTATCAATGCTCTTCGAGATGTCCAAATGAGGAATCCGCTTTATCTAAGCGGAAAAAAGCTACCTGCAGAAGTCTTAGCATTGGCCCTGCAAATGGAAGCCGGAAAAAGAGCGTATGGCTCAGATAGAGTACGTCAGATGGAAGTTGCTGAGGAACCACTGAAAGCAGCGCTTGATGAAGTGATCATGCGTGTCAAAAGTTTGGAAGATAAACCTGAACGAAATCAACGAAGAAGATCTAGCAGAGTGAGATGCTGGAATTGTGGACAGTTAGGGCACATTAGACAGGAATGCAAAACACTAATAGCTGCAAAAGAAGGAGTAGTTCCAGTCCGGTTGATGAATCTTTCAAACAAGCAAGTGGATGTCAAAAAGGCAGGAGATTTCCGCGTTGAACACCTGAAGAGAAGGATACATTGTAACGCTGAAGATCTTTCAAGAAAACTCTGTATGGAGGAGCGCAAGTCATGTAGCAGGACTGAGAGGAAGGAGGCAATGAAAGTTAATCAAATTAAGTTCCAAACTCCTGACGATTGGTGTAGCGAGGCAATGAAAAGAGAGCAACAAAAAGATCCAGCTATGGCTCCAATATTAAAATGGAAAACTGAGGGAAGGCGACCGGAGTGGAAAGAGGTAGCACCTTTAAGTACGGAGGTGAAGTGCTACTGGGCGCAATGGGACTCACTATTTATGGACAACGGGATGCTAAAAAGAAAATGGGAGTCCGCTGATGGAAAGAAAGTGTTGGAGCAACTGGTGTTACCATCAAGTCGAGTAGAAGAGGTGCTGGGAAAGCTGCATGGAAGTATTTCTGGAGGACACCTGGGAGTCAATAAAACCCTAGCCAAAGTAAGGGAGAGGTTTTATTGGGTAAGGTATCGAACAGACGTGGAGCAATGGTGTCGGCGATGCGATACTTGTGCAGCGAGCAAAGGACCAAAAACTAGAACTCGAGGAGAGATGCAACAGTACAATGTGGGTGCCCCAATGGAGAGAATTGCTATAGACATCGCGGGGCCATTTCCGGAAACGACAAAAGGTAACAAATACATCATGGTGGTCATTGATTACTTTACAAAATGGCCGGAAGCTTATGCAATACCGAACCAGGAAGCAGTTACGGTCGCGGAAACATTAGTCAATGAATGGGTTTGCAGATATGGGACACCGCTCGAGTTGCATACAGATCAGGGAAGGAATTTCGAATCTCAACTGATGGAAGAGCTGTGCAGAACACTCGGCATTAGAAAAACACGAACTACACCTATGAACCCGCAGTCGGATGGCATGGTAGAACGATTCAACCGAACCATGGAAGAACATTTGTCAAAGGTAGTAGAAGCCAACCAAAGAAATTGGGACAAGGATCTTTCGTTATTCTTGATGGCCTATCGTAGCGCAGTGCACGATACGACAAGTGAAACGCCAGCGAATATCATGTTCGGAAGAGAACTACATCTTCCTAGTGACATCGAGTTCGGCATCCCTGAAGGTCTGGCATCCACGAAAACAGATTATGTGGGACAACTAAGGGAGAAGATGAATAAGATCCATCAGCAGGTTCGAGACCACATTAAGATTGCCAGTGACAAAATGAAAACCAGGTACGACATAAATGCAAATAGTGGCGGTTTTCAAGAAGGAGAATTGGTATGGCTATACAACCCCAGAAGAACTAAGGGAAGATCACCCAAGCTGCAGCCAGATTGGGAAGGCCCCTATAAAATAATCAAACGAATTAATGATGTCATCTACCGCATACAAAAGGGACCGCGTACCAAGATGAAAGTGATACATCTGCAAAGGTTGGCACCGTACCAAGGTAACAGCACCAATGCGATCTCTGATATTGTTCGGGACGAACAAAACTAAATGGAGGGCAATGTAATAAACTTCGTCCAGAATGGGTTAATTTTATTTACTCATTCATTAATTAAAAGTTAACTCCTTTTTCAATCTTTTACTTGTATTGCAAATTGTATTGCATAAATTAATGTAAATTAAATTTGTTATACAAATGTTTACATTAATTAAAAGGAGTTACCTAATACATTTCGCATAAATTAAATTTGAGTTCGCTAATACAAATGCAAGTATGAATGAAAACAGGTGTGGCCTATTTCAGATGTACGGACTACGTAGTATTGATTTCTAGTGGATTATAGAAGTTTCGATTTATTTATTTTTCGATATAAATAAGCAAACAAAAATATCAGATAGTCAGTTTTTATTTTGCAATTAAAAGTGTTTTACAAATATTCGAAAGTATAAGGAATAATCGGTGGTACTTGAGCCTGGGTACTAATAGTAAAAGAATCGGAACTTAGTGGAATAGTAAATACAGATTTTACGATTCCGAGTATTATTGATTCAAATTGCGGAAAAGCGGTGAAGTTTATGGTACATAAATTGGAGACCCTGGAATTTATTGTAAGGAAAAACGGAAGCTGCTGGAATTTGTCGACAAATAAAGTTTGAGATTCTGTTAACCAAAGATCCGTCTTTTTACTGTCACATTTGTTCAATAATCTAAAAG
The DNA here is from genome assembly GCA_963693315.1 of Diogma glabrata. Lineage (NCBI taxonomy): Eukaryota > Metazoa > Arthropoda > Insecta > Diptera > Cylindrotomidae > Diogma > Diogma glabrata. Next base: position 180,556,783 of record OY856187.1, read on the forward strand.
AACCAACGAAGAGTCGTTACAATATATATATATATATATATATATATATATATATATATATATATATATATATATATATATATATATATATATATATATATATATATATATGTATATATATATATATATATATATATATATATATATATATATATATATATATATATATATATATATATATATATATATATATATATATATATATAGCCGTTTTGGCTAATTTAGTGATGGAATACATTGAAACATCTGTACTGTCGTCCCTTACATTTTCTCCAGCCTTCTACTATAGATATGTAGACGACATTTTTACCGCAATAATAGCTGCGTTTTTTTTCATTTGGGTCAGGGTCAAGGTCTAGATCAAGTCTATTTTTTACATGTAAAAACAACAACAACATAACCCAGATATTTATCTGGGTCTAGATCAATGATCTAAAATATGTGGGTTACATAAAATTGCAAGAGATGGCGAAACATAGGTTTTGATTTTATAAAGTTGGTATGGTCATTTTAAAGCTTACAAATGTCAAAGAAAATTTATTCAAAATAAAAAAGCTGTCAAAGATACTTTCAATATCAGATATCTATAACATCGGATGGCAATTATTTTTATCAATTTTATATAGTCGTAATTTTCCATCATGCAGTAACCTATTTTGTAATGGCGACTGAAAAATCACACCAGACATCTTTGAAGACTTAACATAATCATCGTACATATTACACCATTTGATATAATAGAAAAAGAATATTTTGGATGAAGTAAATTTAATGAATTGTAATTCAAATACAACATTTTATCAAGCTATTTCTGCAATCAAAATGGAGATTTTAAATGCATCATCAAATCTACAATGCACATCAACATTAATTTAGTATATCACGTCTTCATACTTGTTTCAACATTTTAAAAATAACATTAAAATTATTGTTTTTTACTCACTTTTATTTTATTCATACATACATTTCGTTTTACGATAGTGCAATTTGATCGATAATGCAGTTTTTATAGCATTTTATTGCACTGTCATTTCCCGTTTCGTTCAAATTATTATAATTTCGATATTAGCAAGAAAATTAATTAGTTTTTTGACAGGCAGTGCTAAATATCATATAATAGTGGTTTCCGATAATTATTTGCCATCCTGTGAACTAAAATAAGGAAAAACAAAAACTACTATTTGAGTATGTATTTCTCTTGTAATATAACAGCTTTATCATAAAAGATCGTGTGACGTCATTTTGTTTAGTTATGAATGCATTGCAATGAATGAATATGAATGCAATGATTATAGAATACATTCAGGGGATTTTATTTTAATTAAGTTACATAATACATATATTTATAATTTTTGTTGATGTTTTATTAATAAAACCTTTTTTATTTTGAATTAGTCACAAGATATGTAATATTTATTATGGAAAATAGTTCGAATTTTTTTTAAAGGATTAATAACCTTTTTTTAAAGGAATAATTTTTACGTTAAATAGTAAAGTTGGTAAATGGTTTTTATAATAAGTTTATTAAAAAAGAAAAGAGGAAACAATATATATATATATATATTATATATTATATATTATATTATATTAGACCTATATATATATATATATATATATATATATATATATATATATATATATATATATATATATATATATATATATATATATATATATATATATATATATATAGGTCTAATTCATATTAAATTCAAGTTGGATCACATGAGTGGTTTGGAATCTCAAATTTATCATATGTATTCTGTTTGTCATCGAAAAAAAAAATATACGTATCTTTTTTTTTCCTTGAAAAACAGCATAAGTGTAAAAAAATCAAATTTTGTCAAAAAAAACATCTTTCGACTGGCCCCAAATAACTTGGGAATGGATAGCTTTAATTCCAAATTTTAAAATAAAGTTAAAAGAAAAATAATAATTCGTTTTTAATGATTTGTATCTCACTTAAATATTAGTTATAGAAATTAGTTATAGAAAAATCGATTTTTTTTAGTCGAAACTTTAATTTTGTCCACTTTTGCGGATGATATTTCTATAACAAACATTTGAGTGAGATACAAATCATTTAAAACGAATTATTATTTTTTTTTTGCTTTCGTTTAAAAAAACAGATTAAGAATTAAGGCTATGCATTCCCAAGTTATTTGGGGCCGGTCGAAAGATGTTTTTTTTGACAAAATTTGATTTTTTTTACACTTATGCTGTTTTTCAAGGAAAAAAAAATACGTATATTTTTTTTTTCGATGACAAACAGAATACATATGATAAATTTGAGATTCCAAAGCGCTCATGTAAAAATTTCCCGTTTTACTTGAATTTAATATGAATTAGACGGTCTAATTCATATTAAATTCAAGTTGGATCACATGAGTGGTTTGAAATCTCAAATTTATCATATGTATTCTTTGTCATCGAAAAAAAAAATATACGTATTTTTTTTTTCCTTGAAAAACAGCATAAGTGTAAAATAAATCAAATTTTGTCAAAAAAAAACACCTTTCGACTGGCCCCAAATAACTTGGGAATGAATAGCTTTAATTCTAAATCTTTTTTTTTAAACCAAAGCTAAAAAAAAAAAAATAATTCGTTTTTAATGATTTGTATCTCACTCAAATATTAGTTATAGAAATATCATCCGCAAAAGTGGACAAAATTAAATTTTCCATTAAAAAAAATCGACTTTTCTATAACTGATTTCTATAACTAATATTTAAGTGAGATACAAATTATTAAAAAAGAATTATTATTTTTTTTTTAACTTTTGTTTAAAAAAAAAAATTTGGAATTAAAGCTATCCATTCCCAAGTTATTTGGGGCCAGTCGAAAGATGTTTTTTTTGACAAAATTTGATTTTTTTTACACTTATGCTGTTTTTCAAGGGAAAAAAAAATACGTATATTTTTTTTTTCGATGACAAACAGAATACATATGATAAATTTAAGATGCCAAACCACTCATGTGAAAATTTCCCGTTTTACTTGAATTTAATATGAAATAGACCTATATATATATTATATATATATTTATATATATATATATATATATATATATATATATATATATATATATATATATATATATATATATACATATATATATATATATATATATATATATGTATATATATATATATATATATATATATATATATATATATATATATATATATATATATATATATATATATATATATATATATATATATATATATATATATTGTAGTGGGAGGTTTATCTGGTAGACCGTGAAGGTCTACCATTTGGTCTTGCACGCCAAAAACCCTGCCGCTAGCTCGTAGAGCGAAGGTTCTAGACCAACCTCACTAACAAGAAATTTTAACATATAAAAAAAAATGCGTGCCTTAAAACTTCACCCAGGTTCCCCAGAAAGGAGAACTGCCAGGTCACAACTCTCCCCGAACTTTTTAACTTAGCGAACCATTGTAAATTAAATTACACCCTTCAGGCAATAATGAAAACGGTGATATTCCGTAACGGTGACATTTATCTATTTAAAGTGAACTAAAACAAATACCTTCCTTAGCGTCTTGATGTTTGTGTCCTATGCCGGCTAGTAGGTAATTGTCCGATGATAAAGAAAATCTCTTCGCCTTAGGTTTTAAAGTTACTTCCCACCAGCTCGATCTATTACCTTTATTTTCTCCAAAACTTGTTGTTTCATCTGGGCACCATCATCAAACATATATTTACACATTAATTAATTGCATTAATTCACTTTCTTTTACAATTCAGTTTTCTTTTGTTTTTGTTCCTACTTTTATGAAGTTATTGATTCACTCTCTGATCATCATTGATCACACTGTTTAGTATTAGTTTGATTTCTCTAATTAATTAATAAAACCAAACTTGTATTTTAAAACAAATTTTATTTCACACTTAATTTTAAACTTTATGGTTCATTCTTATGCTAACTAAACAACTTTTATAGCTAGACTTAACATTAATTTCATAAAATTTCTCAAAAAACCTCTCATCTTAACTCCCGAAAAAGAACACAACAAAAAAACATGCTAATCTTATCGGAACTCGACTGTCCGATCCTACGGTTAAAACACCAACCCACTCATTTGGTTCTCAAAAAAACTAATTAAAAAAACATGCAATCCCATGTTGCAAAAACTGAATGAATTTTCCAATTCAACTGCCAACCACCAACTAATTAATTCCAGAAAAAAAATTAACAGAAATTTTTTTCCTACGAGCAAAAAAAAATTTCGTCAGCATAAATTTTAGTTAAATTTATTAATTCTCATAATTTTCTTCATATTCATGAAAAAAAATATACAGAAAATTAATAAAAAAACAATTTAATACCGAAGGTGTTAGATGTACATTGGAATGTTTAACCAGTTGTGTTGTTACACAAACGGGTTGAAAAGTGAGTGGAAAATTAAGATCTATAGTATATTACTATAGGATAGAAAAGGTAAGTACACCCAACATTTAAAATCTTGCCCATTACAGGACAGGACGAAAGGAGGAAGTCCGGCTGACTACATTCGTCCTGAAAATCATAAGAGAAATTAAGGAATGAAGTGAGAGCTGGGCTCGAACCCAAACCCCGAGAAAGACTCTCAGGCTCTACCGACTGAGCTAGCCGGGCCAGACAAAACAAAATTTACCAAAAATAAAATTTACCATAAACAAAAATACAAAAATACTGAAAAAATATACTCAAAAACAAATCTAAGAAAACTAGAGACCGAAAAAAAATAATGGGATGGGTGACAGCAGAATAATCGAGATGATTCTAAAAAAAACAGAAAAAAATCAAACGCAAAAAAAATTTAACCTAAACATATAATAATAAAAAAAGGAGTTTGAAAGAGTGTTTCGATAATAACGATGGACGACCAGAGAACAGAGGTGGTCTAACTATGGCTCAGAAAGCCAAGGGTTAGCATTTTCCTTCTCCCTGTTCCCTGACAAGCAAATGACACCACCGGAACACCCCGTGTTAAGAATAAAGAAGTTGGTTTTAAAGATAGAGACGTCAGTCATAGCAGCCCGAACGACAGGCGATTCATTTTCCGATTATGGTCTACTGGTTTACGTTCTTCCTATCCTCCAACAAGTTACGCTCTAACAAACAGAATTTTTGAAGACCATGGCAGTTAGACTAATTGAGCGTAACAATTGGTGGTCATGACCTCATTGAGAACCCGTGAATGTGGTAAAATAATTATAGGGGGATGACCTAGATGGTAAACCATCAGGGGTCAACAAGATCCGACCCATATCAAATCACCACTCACGACCCTCTCGCAGCAGCCAATTCCCACCCAACTCAGGTACGCGGGATCGTAAAGCCCGTTAGGAAAACGTCTGAAGGACCTTTCCTACCTTGACGGTTCAAAATAAACATACGAAAACTTAAACTTAAATGTTGTCTGTGTGTCAAGGACTTACAAGTTCTGCCTTTCACCCCCAGAACAACAACTATACAACAAAAAAATATAAACTAAACGTCAACGAATTGTCTGCGCGTCAGGACTTACAAGGATCTTGCCTTTCGCCCACAGAACAAAACTTGACCAAACAAATACCTCAAAACTAAACCTAACAGAATTGTCTGCGCGTCAGGACTTACAATAATCTTGCCTTTCGCCCACAGAACAAAACTGAATAACAAAAAAATTCAAACACAAATGTTGTCTGCGCGTCAGGACTTACAGGATATCTTGCCCTCAGCCCACAGAACAACCTCAGACAAAATCAAACTCACACATCAATACACAAATGTTGTCTGTGCGTCAGCACTTCTAGACTTACTCTTGCCTTCCGCCCACAGAACAACGCGCAATTACACAAATTCATACCAAAAATAAAATCCTAAAACAAAATAATTCTAAAAAAAATTTGAAAACAAAATACAAAAAAAAATTTCAAAACCACAAATTCCAACCAAATATCTAAATTTCAAATAAACAAAACAGAATTTCAAAAAAATTTACAAGACATGACCACAGGACACAAGCTAGGTCATGTTCAGACCCTTTTTTCTGAGTGGCCTGATTACACAATCCGCTGCGGAGGACTAGATAATAAGGATTAGGAGCCATAATGACTGAAAATGTGTCAGGCAAAAACGGATTGAAAGTCTAATCAAAAATATAACAAACATGGGTAGGAAAATTAATTTGTCCTCGGAAAACATTGATGGATCTGATGTCACCCGTTGACAAAGAAAACCAGGGTAATAACCTAACACTATGAATATTTAAGATAAACCAAACAAATTCAGAACAAAATCAAAAAGAAATTTCAAAACTTCGATAATAATACAATAAAATTTATGCGTTCAAAAAAAATTAAGAATTAAAAAACCAAAACAATTCAGCGCAATTTAAAATTTATAATAAAATTTCAAAACAAATAACGTCTAAAAAAAATTAAACAATCTAAAATAAAAATAAAGTCCTTTCGAAGCAACAAAAAAAATTTTGAAAACAAAATACAAACTTGAGTTGGCAGTCGAGCTGATACTTCAGAATCAATAAATTTTCAAAAAAAAAATCAAAAGTATTCAAAAATTTGAAAAACTAAAAGAATTTAAAATAACTAAAAAAATTCAAAAATCTTAAAATACGAAAAATTCTAAATAAAAAGATTAACAAATTCCAAAAAAATTAAAATTAAATTAAAAATCCAAAAGAATATTCTTAAAAAACTTACTAAAATAAACTTACTCTAACCTCTAAAATGAAAGACGGTTGGAGTTGGCGTAGGTGGAGTTGGTGGAGTTGAAGTTCCTGATTGAACTAGTATATTACTTCAAAAAAATATTAAGAACCTCAAAATGAATTTTAAAACAATATAAAAAAAAATTCAAAAATTATTCAAACTAAATTGAAAAGTGCAATAAAAAATTTTCTAAATTTCAAACAAAAATTTAAATTTCACAAAATACAAAATTTTTAAACAAAATTAACAGTTGATTGATTGATTGATTGATTGATTGGACTGTAGGACCAAGCACTAGGCGAGACTCCCGGATTACGGCCGGGCCACTTCCTACAGTCGTTTTACATATAACAATAGGTAAGGATAGGTAGGTAATTGTTAGTTAGGAGTGAACGACCCGGTTACAGACACCTGGCAAATCGTATCTAGCTACTACTGTTAGGAGACAATCACAAGGACAATCACTTATACATATAATCTGCAATCGCCAATCAGCAATCCCGTATCTAAAATTTCTCGCCTGCAATCTCCAGTCGGAAACCTGTTATTCATGTAATTTATTAGTATAATAGGATGATGACTAAATTGTAGTCCTCTGCACTCTCCAATCTGAATTCATGTTATTATATTTATGGTTAAAATTATTTATGGTTATTTATGGTTAAAAACATTTATATTATGTACATATATATAAAAAACAAAAAAACCCCTTTGAAAATTGAGTGAATTTCATATAAAAAGTATTGGGATTGAATTGGATAAAAATATTATCTTTCACTTGATGTTTTTATTTGAAATGTATTTGTTTAAATTTTATAAAACATTATTTTATATAATATAATTAACGCAAGAATGTTTTGAATTTTTCTTGAAACACAAGAATTAATTTAACAAAAA